>JAUJPO010081505.1:0-10566 GCA_032270745.1 Tiaropsis multicirrata
CATCTGGGGAATAAATTTGTTTTTAAATCTGACTTGAACTATAGACTCAACAACAGTGTGTATTAGACTATGGTATACCGTAGATTGCCCTTTCTCCGTCATCCCCTCCCTAAAATTTCGTCACCCCTTATAATTTGGCAGAAAATATCAATTGACAGTTAAATATAAAACTTTAACCTTTTATCTTTCCACTTATAATAAAAAAATCATCAAAAAAGAAAGTGTTGTTTTTAAATAGGGGTAAAGGAATTAGGGAGGGGTTGACGAAGATAGGGCAAATTACTGTAGTGGCACCACTGGGATATGTAAGTGTTTGCATCGTAATCAATATGCTTATATTTAGTTCGTAAATTTTTGCAATGTTGACTTTTTTAATTTCACAATTCGGCCAGACTATTGGATTGACGTGTTTTAGATCATTGGGAGTGAGCGTTGAACCTTTTATTTCTTTCATCAATTTCATATTCATTGATCTTTAGAAGTACTAAACTAAAAAAATGAACCATAAAGATGATCAATGGAACTGACAAACAAAAGCCTAGTCTTGCTTCAAGCAAAGATCCTACTTACTGTTTATATCAGCAAAAGTATCCAATCAGATTGCCAAAGTTGGTGACCCAAGAAGACCAAAAGAAAGGAGGTAGGAAACCATCAAGTGACACAAAACGTTCAGGTAGGACACCATTAAAATTGATACATCTTTACCGTTACCCAGTTGGAGTAAATTTAACTGTAGAAAAATATGAAAAAAACTAAATAAAAAAATCAACACCATCAACACCATCTAAAAGCTACAACCTTATGGCTATTCTGTTGAAAAAAACATAAAGAAGTAGCAAATAATTTGCTTCAAAACAAACAACCAAGCATACACCGGTGAAAAATCACTTAAGCTTACTTTGGGAAAAATACAAATAAATTGTTTTCTTTTTTTCGATATCTAGTTCTTGGAAAGTATATATATATTTGTTATCAATCAATGAAAGAATCCTCCTTTAAAGAAGAAAGTCTTGTCGACCCATTTAAATAATTTTCACTTTCAAACTCTTATAATTTCATTTTAGCAAAATAGGTGAAATCAATCAAATATACATGCTTATCAAATACATAGTCTTATTCTCTTTAGCCTAAATTACCAGGTGGTAAACAAAATTAAAAAGAACCATCAGTGAAAACTAAATACGAGATACAAAATCGACTTATGCCAACTGGGTATTATACTCTAAGCATATTTATTGTCGATATTCTTTAGACCTTTAGATTTAAAATTAAAGAGATTCATTGGTCCAAGCCAAGAAAGGCCAGTTTCCGTGGGGGGGAGGGGGGGTTTGGAACAAGGGTACCAAGATACCAAAGTAGGGAGAGTGAGACCCCTCTGCACACTATGTGACCCCTTTAAACTGTAGGAGGCTTACAGTGTGTTTTTTGGAATAAATTCAGTTGGCTGGGGACACATGCAATTTCAATTTTTCTATAGCTAACGAGGAGAAAAAGATGGTTGCAACAACTGCTGCTGATGGCTTGTTTGCAAAGCGGTATGCTTATCACTTTATATATAATTATACAGTTATTTCGATTTTAAGTGTGTAAAAACAATCTGGGAAATTATTTTAGTTAATTTATTTGATTCAGAAAAATGCTAAAATGTATCCCCCCACACCTTCTACAGCTATGTTAAACCCCCTAAAAATCAGCACAAATAAAAGTTAGTAAATTGAGGTAGAGAGACAACATATGTCTTGAATGATTAATGATTAATCATGTAAAAAACAAAGAGTGATTAAATTTTCATATGAAATTGTTTTATCTTTCTTTCCAGTGAGATTACAGAGAACGATAAAGAAAAGGTATCATCAGTTGTCTTTCACCCACAAAAATACTCTTCTGCAAGATGGCAATACCATGTAGCTTCTTTAATCTAAAAAAGTTTTCTTCTCAATATGCTGAGAGTCTTTTTTTCCTTTTTATAAACATAGAGGCACCCCTGTTGAAGATAAGAGACCATTTTGCTGAAAGCTATCCCTTTGGAAATCCAGATTCAAAGCTGCGAAGTTAAATAGAGCATACTTATATGACTTAATAGACATTTAACGTACATATAATTTTAAAGAATAGTGGACAACTTAGCCCTCCTTTGGAAAGTTCCGAGTTAGAAATGAAAAGAAAGAAATATTTTATGATAAAATCGTTTCCTATGATTTTAATTCCTATCCCTCTTTTCCAAATCTCTGGATATACAAATTTTCTCTTTTACTCCTGTACCTGATTTCTTAGATAATTTGACATTCTTTTGTGGCAAACATGACCTGACGTCCTTTAGGAAAATTATACTTCCAACAATCCTCTGCACTAGATAGGGAATGCTTTTTGAACAGCGATTCGGTTTTCTTTACTGAAGATTTTGAAAGAAATTGAGAGTTTACAACTGGAAGAATATCTCGAGGAAGAAGCAATAACGGAGCCATTTGATCTTCCATTTCCATTGGGTATGTTTTCTATTGAAAATTCTGAAAGAATTTTTTTAACTCTCCTTTTTTAAATATACCCCTTTTTGTTTTACAGGAAATCGTGTCACTTGCTCCCGACACGATTATCTTTTCAGATCTGTAACTTTTAAAAAAGATGGTCGCTGCTAACGATTGCGAGCTGTATTCACCTAATAAGGGTTCATCTACTTTAGATATGGGAGCGATGGCCGAAGTGAAAGGGCTCTAGCTTTTAAATCGGAAGGTTGTGGGTTTGAGCCCCACTCAAATCGTTAATTACCCCATGTGACGGTCCGAGTATAATAACCAATCATTGAGAATGGAAGTGAATTTGGCCCCTAAACATAAAATTGATTAAAAAAAAAGGTCTTAAAATTGATCTGCAATTTTTGCCTAAACAGCTAGTGCTACAATTCAATCATTAAAAAAGAAGACATCACGAAAGAATTCTCTATCGCCAAAGAACAGACGACATTTTTCCCTTCCCAATAACAAATATGCTACCAGCGAAGCACAAGATGATTTCGATTTGCGTAAAAGATTAAAGAAAAGAAGAGCTTCGGCTCAAAGCCAACAGCGCAGTTTTGATGAAGAGAAGAAGGATGAATTAAAACAACTTGCATTGACTCTCTCTAAGAGAGCTGCAATTGTCAAAACAAGAGCTGGGAATTTATCAGAAGTGAGTTTGTTTATCTTCAATTCTGTTCAGTTCATGGAGCTCATTGTTGTGGAGAATTTTACAAGCTAAAAATAGAGTATGTAAATCAAACCCGCACAGGTTTTGCCGTGTTTTACATAAATTCGTAGAAAAATAAATTTTACCGTGTGTGGGTTTGTAAGGTTTAATGATTTTCTTGTTTTATTGTGGTTGAGGACTGGCTACGTTTTAAATTTAGATTTTTCGATTGGTAATTGTAATCATAATTAATTTTTTTAGACAAGACAGACAGTTGCTGAAAAAACAAAAAGCGTAAAATTTCACCCAAGAAGTCCACTTAGCAGCGCCAAAAGCAAACGTCCAGCAGGTCAATTAAGAGAGGTGACGAAGGAGTTCATCAAAACACTTCGCCAAGAGAAAGAATCTTCAAAAATAAGCAAAGTGAAAAAGAAAGTTGTGAAGGAAACACAACAATTGACTGTGAAGAGAAGGTCACGATCGCCGTCTCCAAATGGAGATAAAGAAGCCAACGACCAGTCTGCAGATTGGAGCAGCGAAGCAGCCAAATTCATAGATGGAGTTTCAGCCAATAGTGGTAAAGAATCACCAAGCAGTAAGAAACGAAATTTGTACAATTACAGTCCCATGAGGAAAAAAGGAATTGAGAAAACGGTTTGGAAAAACTTTCAACTGGATCAGGATAGGTTGATGAGCTCCTTGGGAAATGATGGTGTGAGAATGTCACCATACCGAGACGAAGATGAAAATTTGCATGGCAAGCCTATATCATATGCTGTCGCAAAGGTAAGAAGGATTGGATTGCTTTTAGAGGAATGGTTAGAAGAAATTGAAATACGAGTTTAATACAGACGTAAATACGGATATGATAACAATAATAATAATAATAACATATATTTTAAGTGGCATGCCCCGAAAGATTTAAGAGCTTTTAGGCAGCTAATACGAAGGCCACTAACGGAACAAAACAATAACTAGAACAATAAACAATAACGGCAAACAGAACAGAATGTTTTTTGTTTTGTAAATCTTAGGCTTGACTTCATTCATTTTATATACTTTTCCCTTTATTTTAGAATCTTCGTCTACTGTTGTTTGGTACCCTCAGCCATTCTTTCAATATGCTTTGGCGTGAACAAACTATGCGCTTTTTTAAACCTGAACATTATGGACTGCAATATTTCAAAGTAAAGTTTTTAGATCTTTCCAAAACCCATCAGACAAAAAAAGACATCGAAACAAACGTCTTGTGTCTACTGGGAATGAACAGTTTTATCGTTCACATCTCTCGGCAGCCTTTTAAAATTTTAGATTAGGCTTAAATCAGTTGTGCAGAAAGATTGTTACTAAAAACAGCTCATTATGTAGAAACCAGGAATGATACGATACTGGTTTCTACATTGGAACAATTTTTACTGACAAAATATTTTTGCAGCCAGAATTTTTCTTTTCTGTCATTAAAGTTATGACACAATAGCTTTCAGAATGGAATGGAATCTTATAACTGATTTTATCCCTATTGTAATTTTTTTTAAGAAAACATCCTGGAAAGCCCGGGTGGGCACTAGTGCTGAGTTCTTGCATCTTGGGATGTTTCCGTGGAAAGAATTACGTAATGCAATCTTAGACTCAACTTAAAGAACGTATTTTCACTTCGCTTTTTCAGGATGGTCCAACAGAGTTAATGGTAATTATACAAGCACAAGTGTTGAAACATTTTTTGTTCTTGAACACTGAAAAGGTTGTCTCCGACCTAGCTGAAAGGTGGGTAGTTCATCATGTCCGATCTAAGGGGTTCATTTTTGTCTGGATTCAAAATCTGCCTCATTAGATTGGGCTTTTCCTGTTGAGGATATCGATTTTTATTAACACCAGGAGAACAATATTTAAAAGTTTTGGATTGCATTCAATATGAAATTTTATTTACTACATACCAATTTTTGGTGAAATTATTTATAACTAAATTGAGATTGATTGAATAAAAATTTTCTTTTGAAATCTTCATAAGGTTATCACCAAGTGAATGGTCGCAAGATAAAGCTCTGATATTAGCACTAGCTGATATTCTATGGAAATGTGGACAAAAGAAAACTGCTGTTGTGGCTTTGTAAGACTTTTTTTCTGATATTTCATATTTCATACATTGGGCAACTGTTCTTCTTAGCTCCGCTAACAAATTAAATAATTAATTTAGGTCTTTAAAGGATGTTTCAAAGTTCATTTCCGTCAAGGGTCTCATGGTCACATTCGAAATATCTAGTACGAGACTATACAAACTAAATACTAAATACGCGCACAACCGAGCGGTGGCACAATTCCTCGTTTCGACGAAACAGTCCATTAAAAACCACAATAAAAACCTAACGAACGATGAACGTTAGACCGTTATCATTTCAAAACATTTTTTCTCGAAGGAAGAATCTGAGGACTAAAGATTAAAGATATAATCAGATTGTATATTCTACACTTTTTAGGCCATTGGGAAGTTGCAACTTTATTGCAGAATCAATTTACAAAGATGACAAGATCACTGAGAAAGTAAATGATAATCATTTCATTCACATAAATCTAATTCATAGAACATAGTTTTTTATAGATTCAACCCCTGCCCTGGAAATTTTATTCTGTCGTTCAACCGCTCCTTGGAATTTCCCAGAGCATTTTTGATGCCCCTGGGAATTATTGTAGCTGAGTGTTGACTCACTCCCTGGAAAAGATCTTTACACCCCTACAACATGTATGTATATAAAATATGGAATGACCCATTGCGATAAAGAAGCTTTAGTAGTGGCAGATTCAGAAAGTTATCACAAATTTTGACGGATAGGGTTGCTTTTGCTTGTGTTCCTTATTTGGAAGTCAACATTCTCCGTCAAAGGTTTACGGAGGAGTACCCTCTGTATATGTCTCTGTTTAGACAAACAGTGTCCGGTATGCCTTCTTTAATGAGGTCCTGGAGACAATTTTATCCTACACACACGAGAAAAACTTTTAAATATTCAATTTTATTTTAGATGGAAATTTTCAAATTCACCAATTCAGATGTGGCAGAGAAGTTCATACGGCGTAATCTGACACTGGTAAGGATTTCAAATTTGTCAACAACCAGGATGCAGCGACTTACTTAAGCCTGTTGCAAAGAAAGTAATAAAAATTGTTTTCGTGTGTAGAAACCAGAAAAAATATCCCTCACCTGTTCACTTTTTGTTCACTTTCGTGTTATCCTGGTTTCTACATAGAGTTGCTATACGCTATAGCAATAACTACTGGTTTGTTGCTCGACTCCCAGACTTACGCAATCAGGACGGCAACAAGACGACGACAGTAAAATAAAACAAAAGTGAATCAAAAAGTTGGTCAGAAATTATGTAATTTTGGCTTCATGTTTTCATGAATCTTTTTTTATAGTTTCAAGAAGCTGGAGGATGCATATCTTTTTTGTATTCCATGTTGCTATCTCGAGGTCTGTCAAGGTCTGTAGATTCTCTTCTGTCTCTAGTAGTAGCTTGCGTACTACCTATTTATAATTATAGGGGTTTTTTTTTCGGCTACTGCTATTTTGTACAGAATGATTAAAATAATTTTTTTTCTATATTTCATGAATAGTGAATTTAAACTTTGGCTTAACTTAAAGTTGCTTTATTTCTCATGCTGTGTACCTTCGACTCGTTTTAAAGATATCAACTTTAACCTTAGGGTAACTAATTTTAGTTGGAAGTAATGTTGGTCGTTTTGGCACTTTTTCCAAACAAAACCGTCAAAATGAATTCCCACCAAAATGAAATTTTTCTGTCACCGGCTAAATTAAATTCCCGCCAAATCCGCCAACTTTTGTTCCCGCTAAATATTTTGTTCCTCTAAGATAGCATAATGACAATTGCTTCAAACCTTTTTTTAATGCTATTTTCAGAGTCTATAATGATTTTCGAGAACTAGAGCGTGGACTCTTGCAAACCAACGATGAGTGTTTAAACCATAGATGTCAGGTAAGAAAACAATTTGAGACGACGTTGTCTTTCGTACCAAACTCTCTTAAAAGTTTGCTTGAATAAAAGAGACATATTTTTGTCTCGATGCTTCGCTCTCCAAACTCGTTTGAGAGACTTTACTACGGAAAACTTTAGTGTACTCAAATTGGCAAAAAACATTTTTTATATGTCTCCATTTTCAATGCCTGACAAGCCTTCATCTGCATCTAAAGTGTCAATTTGATTGCAGATTGATTGAAAAAAAAAATATATTTCAGTTGATGTTAAAGTTGATGGGATAAAAATTGAGTTTTGAGCAGAGTCATAAAATGTCCACATTCGAAGTTCTTCTGATTTTGAGATATACTTGGGATTTACGTTTGTTTAAATTTATTTATTTTTGATCATTCCAGGCGTTGATTAACCTTGGAATTTATGGTGAAGCAGTTCCAAATATCTTTAACGGAGATTCAGAACATTATGATGTCATGGAAAATAGGGTTTGTACTCAAGCAAATTAATGTATTAGATCTTTACTCTGATGATGACCTCTTCTAATATGAAAGTAAACATGACCATAACGCTTCTAGAAGATCAAAGAAATTGTATAAATTGAATAAAATTAAGGAATTTTCAAAGGTTCTATTATATACAGTAAATCTCCCGTTCACGTAGCATATCTACCATTTTGTGTAGTTCTGTTCAGACCACTGATCTGTAATTTTTTTAAATCCACTTGATCGGGATTTTAGCTGTTTTGATTTTGAGGTCGGTTTTGGCAACGAGTCCGTCATGTTGTTTCCGTTTTAGGATTACGTAATGTTGCTTGTGCAAGGTGGTCTGGTTCGAAAATCAACAATATATCTTAAAATAGGAACAACATAGCTGACTTGTTGTCAAAATTGCACACACTTTTTCACGGGATTCCATGAAAGAGAGCCTGTCCAGTGTATTGTAGAGATCAGATTTTTAAACTTTTAAACAAATGCTTCTTTTGTTTCGTTTACTTTAGCACGTCGTAGAGAAAGGTATAAAACGACGATCGGAAATTGGTTATCTTACACACGAGGAATTTACCGATAAGAAAAATTTTATAGTAAGGTTTTTACAGTTGATGTAGGTTGTAGTCCTTCTGTATATGTATATTAAAGTATATTAAAGTAATAGGATTAATTTTCGCGAGCCAAAAAAGTTGCGAAATTTTTTGGATTCAATTTCGCGAGTCAAGACTTTGAAATATTTCGCGTGGATATAATTTCGCGAATGACCCTAAAAATGGACATATTGTACCAAAATTGCAACTTTTTCACTAAAATGGTAGTTTCAAAAATTTCGCGTGGATTTAATTTCGCGAATCGACAACGCCACGCGATTTCGCGAGACAAATTTTCGCGAAAATGGCAAAAGATTGCGAAATTGCGAAATTTAATCTCGCGAAATATAATCCTATTAAAGTATTTTAAGAGGTTACATACCAGGGTTGGGTGTAAAATCTTTTTTCGAAAAAAAAAAGCAATTTAAAACCATCTTCATCATCAAATGAATGGATATCTGAGAGGGATGTCTTGAGAAATATTGGAAAATTCAAAGGAGGGGTTGGAGTGAAAATATTTGTCTTGATATTCAAAGATATATTTGTTTTATACTTAAGTATAAAATTGGATAGTGGAGCCGATGCTCTAGAAAATGATGATATCCTCAACAGTGTGCTTAAAGTTTTTTTTTCTGGAACAGCTCATTATACATTTGGATTGACAATTGGAATAATGTTGAATTAACTTCTAAATTTACTTTTCCAGGTGGGTAGCTGTTTAAAAACACCATTTTATCCGATATGGATTTTCAAGAACAACAGCAAACTTTGCGTCCTTTTTTCACTGAAGAAAGGACTACTAAGTGATTGGTAAGTAATTTTGTACATATGTATTGGTCTGTTTATAACGTTTTTTCCCCTGAACCTAAAGAAATAATCCCATTTTTCCATACTTCCAATTCTCAAACAATAACTTTTTACCCTCTGAAGTTTAGTACTTTTTAACATTAGGATGTCCACTTTTACCTACCATTGTCAGCCTTAAGGTTGTTAGCAAGATTATTGGGAGCCTAGAATTAATCTGGTGTTATGCACCAACCGGACTTGAAGTGTAGTCTTTTTTTTAAGTTTGTCCTGTAAAAAATATACACACCATTGAATCTGTTAACTTTTGACAAATTACAATCCACCTTATCAATTTTGTTTTACCCTTTTCATGCAATTTAGTAATTTTTAGCCTAAATAACCATTTCGAAATTTAACCGCGTTTTTTGATAAAGTAAGCTAAGAGCACCATTGGCTTAGAAATAAATGAATCCATTTGATTGGTTAGTTTTTTTAGCGCTGCGCTTTTTTCCGATGATGTAAAATCTTTTATGAGGAATTTCAGGCACAAAAAAGACGGCGCGCGGTGCTGAGTTAATACCGGCCTTAAGTCTTCGTTTTCATTATAAATTTTTGAAAATTTCAGGAAATTGGAACGGCGTTTTGATCTTTACCATTACCAAGGTGTGTCAAGACACGTTGGAGTTCTTTCGCTCGATGTCCGGTTGACAATAGGTAACAAATCTAAATCACTTAAGCCTATACTAACTGTTTTGGAGAGGAATGCCGTAAAATATTGACCGATGTCAAAAAGTATTGTTCCGAGCCTGCAAGGGCAATACTAGCTGTTCGGCGGAGATCAGTATTTTAGGTAATGAGGTTTAGGTTTTAGGTACTCCGTTAATGGGCTTTTCCAGAAAAAAATCCATATTCCCTTCACTGTTGAGGATGTCGGTTTCTCTTAACACCAACCCCCCCCCTGGATACCCGTGCCGAAAATTTCGAACCACCTAGATATCCTTGGTCCTCAAATTCTTATCCCCCTGGATATCCTAGGATATTGAAAATTTTGAACCCCTATCCCCTGGATATCCTTGGTCTTCAGATTCTTCCCTCCTGGATATCCTAGGATATTGAAAATTTTGGACCCCCTGGATATCCTATATCCTCAACAGTTGGAATAATGTTGAATTAACTTACTCAACGGGGGGATACAGACCTTTTCTGAAAAAGCCCAATTTGACCAAAATTTGCAAAAGTTTCTTGGATTAAGTAATACCAACAACGTTTTAAGCGGCCGTTGAATCTCCATCCACTGAAGACTCGCTCATACTTTATCTTCTATCCGTGAATGAAGAAAAAGTCTATTTTCGTGCGCATATACATGGCACGAAAGCATGAAATAGTGAACAAATTTTAAACGGCGTTGTTTAAAGTGACGGCGATCCTGGGTTGGTGGGTATCAAAGGCGTTATGGGGCCTAAAGGTAGTGTTGGGAATAATCTAGGCTGCTCTCATCCTCTAACGAAACGTGCTTCTTATAGAGGATGCTAAATAGTCGAAAATTCTTCTGTCCCA
>JAUJPO010081516.1:0-10562 GCA_032270745.1 Tiaropsis multicirrata
TAACTCGCAAAAAGTAACTCGCAACTCGTGGTTCTAACCGCAACTCGTAACTCGTAACTCGCATCTTATCAAATCACCATATGATCGGCTATAACCTTTAAAGAGAATTGTCGAGGCTATTTCTTGCTTTTCAGTATGGCGCTTGAAAAGTTTGGCTTGGTTCAAGTTATATACAGTTTGTTTGCTGCTAATTTATTGTTTTGTGTTTTAACATTGAGTTTTTGTAAATATTTTGAGCTCTAAACATTTTTGATTTCATGACGGAATTGATTGGAGTACTCTTAATGGTTTTGTTTCGATGCCAAGTTCAAGGTAAGCAGAATCCAGAAGAGGAATTTTTTCAGGTCTTGATATTTCTTGCTTGTTTTGTTCAACACATCACAGTGAAATGGAACCAAAGCCCTTAAAATTATTTCTTCCTACTAAGGACTTGCAATGAAAATTTATTTGAACCGCTGTGGTCTATTAGATTAGTGACCTGTTTAGTGACCCTTAAAGAGACACTTTGACCAGACTTTTCAAAAATAAAAACGTTTATAGAGAGACGTTCCTAAATTTTCTGCTTTTTTTTGCGACCCTTAGAGACTCGTATTGGTTTGTATTTTCTTTAGTAGAGGGAACTTGGGAAATGCCCTGGGGAAAACCTATGGTCGAAAGATGCAACAACTTTTGCAGGGTTGGGATCCGGCAATATTTTCAATATTTTCAATATTTTGGGCACTCTGCAATAAAATCAATATTTTTTCCATATTTTGGACTTCCAGCAATATTTTTTCAGAATTTCAAGCAATACCTTTGTTTCACATGCTGGTCCATTAAGCATAGAACTGTGCTTTATGATTATTCATTATACCTCAAATTTGAAAATCCCTAGGCTGGTAAAACTGGAAAATCTTTTTTTGATCAAAGATTCCTAAATCTAATAAGCCATGGTGGATCCTCCAAATAAAGAGAAAGTAAACTTTATTATGACTAGAACTTGTAAGACAGAAATAATTGTTTCCATATTTTAGCATGCCCCCTGTCAACTGACGGAGACATATCACTTTTTTTCAAGCAATCACTTTATTGAAAACTTTAAGATATTTCTCTTGAACTTTCTTTCGTACTCTTGAAAAGTGGATCCTAAAATGGTACTTTTGACCTTTAAAATACATAAGTGTTAGCAACGTATATTGCTCCCAGTAGTCAGGGAAAACCTTGAGAACCTAGAACCTGTACTATTGTTTGAAAAAGGCTTAAAATAGTCCAAAATTTCGAGAAAAAGTTAGGGAATTATTTCATCAAAATGCTTTAAATCTGAAGGGCTAGCTAATCTAAGAATCTTTCTAAGAAGTTTTCTCTGTCGGACTCAACCTCTGGGTCCTCCCTTAATAAGTGTTCCGACCGGTAAGCTGGAAAACAATGCATGTTTCAGAATTAGGGATGGAAAAATGAACTCTTTTCAGCCTAATATGGCTGGAAAAAGATATGTTTTTGTTCAAAAAGGCTGGATTTTTTTAATTGAAAGAGACACTATAAGTTCGCAGTATTTGCTTTTAGTTTGCTCTTTCAAAAACAGTAGTTTTATTGTTTCCTGGCTTGCCTGGTTTTCCCTGACCATTGATGGGAACCTTGATTTAGCTATATCAGTGTGGCTACTAGTACTGAAAGTCGTGAGATTGGTTTCAGATCTGAAAAACCATCCTGTAAAATTAGAAAACTCCTGGAATAAATTGTATAAAAAGAATAAGTTGTAACTTTACTTTGAGTGTGGCAGTTTTATAGTCAATCTGAAGAAGGTAAAATCTCAAAATCAGATCCATCTCATCGGATCCAAGAATGATTATGGATCCTCCAATACTGTTTTGTTTGACTTGGTTTTTTACCCTGTTTCAAATTACTTGGAAGGATTTACTACACTAAAAGGTACAAAGAATAGTTTGTAGCAATATTTTGAAAGTTTTTTGGCTATTTTGGAGCAATATAGCAATAAATATTTCTGAAAATCTTGGATCCCAACTCTGAAAAAGATCTGAGCAATGCTTTTTGAAATATCATTGGAAAACAAGGTGCCTCCAGCTAATTTATCGAGTGTTTTGCCTCCAAAAAAATGCTGACTTTTTAGCACATGCGCGTACGGCAGCAAAAACATAAACAAATAAGTGGTATAGACAGTTAGCTTTACTGGTTAGGGTTACGTTAGTACACCTATATATAGATGCATGTCGTTCATTAAAATGTTTGAAATTTCGAATTTGGACAGCAGTTCAGTAGCCCAATGGTTAGTGGAAAATCACTTAATGGCAAAGTTTTAGACTTTTCTGACCATCATCCGACCATTGCGCTATGACTTTTCCGACTGTTAAAGATTTTTCCAACCGTCTACAGAAAAGAATTTGCAGTGTCACACCTCTGAAAGTGCCGATTTTTAGGAAGAAGTAATAAAAAAACAGACGTAAGCTTATGTGTTTTATTTGAATTCTATAGTTTTTGTTAGTAAATTCTTTATACGTCAAGAACTTAAAAGTGTGCTATGTTTTGTGGGTTTAAACCTACATAATTTTACTTGCTTCTTTGATTTCTCAGGCCTTTAAGTTTATAAAGTAGAAAATAAAAAATTTGAAAAGATTGCCGCCCTCTAAAATCTCAAAAATTCAAAGAGCGTTAGCGCTGCATATTTAAGGAAATATGGTAATCAAGTAAAAAATCTAGCGTTTTGAGCATCATTTAGTCATTGACATTTGCTATTAAAATGATACGTTTTTTACTTCACTAACAAAAGAAACCTATTAAAAAAAACAAAAGAAATGTCTTCTTTTACCTAATTCTCTTGATTGCAACGACAGTTAATGCTCATTTTCACATATGTTATAGAAGAGAACATGAAGAAGGCATGGTTTAAGTTTCAAAATTTACTGCCCTTGCAAAAAGTTGTATAAAATTAAGATGAAAACTTTTAGTCCAGTTGTAGCAACTTCACAAAAAATTCAATTTTATTTTCCAATGTCCTTACTCCATGAAGGAGGAACTTCAAATGAATTCCTTATATAATTTTTCTTTTATGCTCTCTGTATAGTCTCTGTAGTTAATTATCTCATTGATTATCTGGTTGGGGATAATTATTTCTTCATGCATGGGTATTTTATAGGTATACAACTTTTTAACAATTAGTCTGTAGTGCAGACTACAGAGAACATAAAAGAAAAGAAAAATATAAGGAATTCATTTGAAGTTCCTTTTTCATGGAGTTAGGACATTGGCAAATATAATTGAATTTTATTTTTGTGAAGATGCTTCAACTGTAGTCTCTGTGTCAGAGAACAACATAATAGACCTTTTGGATAATACACCCGCTATCTTGATTTGTAGGCAGACGGAGGGCTTGCAAGGAACTTTAGTGCTAAATATACCTTAAGCTTTTGCCCCTAAAACTATTTTTTTTAAAGAAAAAAACAACAAAACTTACATAAATCAAAAGTGGAGTTGTTAAACTTCCAGATTATAGTGTATTTTTAAAAGATTTGATATCAATCGAAAGATTGTCGAAACAATCGAAGTTAATTGAATGCAATCAAAATATTGGTGTTCGCTTGACAAACACAATCATCGAACACCAAATTATTCTGCAATCAAAAATAATTTCAATTGTGTTCGATTTTGTAATTTTTTGCAAAAGCGGGAGAAGCAAGAAAATTAATTTTCTATTTGTAGTTAGGGGAAATGCCAGGACTCAATTATCAATAATGAGAGAAGTGAAGCATAATATTTGAAACCATTTGGTATTTCACAACTACAATATAGGCGCTACAAGAATAAGTAAGCTAAATGAAGATTAAAGTTGATGAAAATGAAAAAGAAATGTTTTGGTAATGTGAACTTGAAGCTAAAAAGTTCAAAATTAGGGTGTGGCAGGCTTTAAGATGTGGTTCAGCCATTTTCATGATTAATGACTATGTAGCTTCACACTTCATCTACACTTGGGTGATTATTCCTTTATATTAACAGTATTATGATATGAAATGAAAGTTTAGCAAAAGACTAAAATATCTTTAACTCTTTTGGTTGGAAACACCCACCTGTTCATAATAGGTAACAAACATCAATGTTAGAGAAAGTGTGGACCCCCCCCCCCTGAAATTTTAATTTGTTTCAATTTCATCATCAATCATTAGTCAAATTAATTAATTTAATAGTGTTAAAAAGTAATACAGATCCATGAGCTCATTACTTTATGGGAGACCTTCAAAGTTTTTTCTTTTGTCTATGTTTTTAAGATTGATAAAGACTGTAATCTTTTAGAAGGGGTGTCCATAATAGGACCATGTCCATGATAGGTGCACTTCCCTTATCTTCCTAGCTATGCTTCCTATAATGTTATCTTATTATGAAAAAAAGACTAATACATACCGTAATGCTTCGATTAAACGCCCGGGGCGTTTATTAAATTTTTTCAATTTTTAGGGGGGCGTTTATTACATTTTTGTAGAACTCTTCTTTTCTTTTTTTCCTTTATACATTTAATGAAAAATACATATATCAAATAGAAAGGTGTCTATTGCCAATTTCCTTATTTTTATACGAAAAAAATACTGCGAAACTGAAACAATGCAATGTAGTAGTTTACTTGTTTTTACGTTTTACATGTTTTAAGTGTGCCTCGAATAAACGCCCCCTCTGGCTTTTAATCGAAGTATTACGGTATATAGGTTTTCATTTCAAGTAACAAGTCCTTAGTGGGAAGAATTATTTGCCTCTCATCATTTTCCCACGCGGCCACCGACGTTTCGCCCTGGAATCGAGGTTGATTTTTCGACCTTTTGGACTCTGGCTCGCTCTATGGGTGCCAGAAGGATGAATCCTAGATGAACCAAAGTTCTTTTTCGAAATCAAACTCAGGGAATTCTGGTTGCCATTCTGGTTTAGGTTGAAAAGGAAATTGGTTGATTAAATGGTTAGTGATTGGAATTGTCCAATTTGTAGAATGAAAAGAGACCAAGGATGGTAGAAAACCTTTGGGATGGTAAGTACATTCTGACATTTGATTATTTCAAGAAATGAATTTTTGACAACATAAACTGGGATGACTGACCAGGCCCAGACTGCCAGAAGAAGACACAGCCTATTTCTATTTCTATTTGGTTTGAGTTGCAGGCGGCTTTTCCAGCCTATTTTCGCGACTATGAATACTCTTTAGTACTTAGTATCCCGTCAGCAACCTTGTACAGACTACCCAATTCCTCTTATACATGACATGAATGGGTTGACCCAGGCGAGGGTACTAGACTTTTTTATACAAAGATTTCTGCCCCACCCTCCTGACCTGAGATTTGTTTATATACCGCCTGACTCAAAAATTCAAATTTTTAGATAGATTGCGAAAAATATGAAGATTATGTTTCCTATCTTTTGCTTCATTACAGTATGTGTCAAGTAATGCAAAGATCATTATCGTGACATCACAACCATCAACCCCTCCCCAAAACAAAACATCCACTCTTACCAAATATTAAAAAAAACAATTTATACTTGAATATTTAAACTGTAGTTTCTAACTACAGCCAACCCACCAGCTGAAGAAAGAATAGGAAAGAAGATAATTCAGAAGTGTCAATATTGCGTTCGCTGGTCAAATAAGGCGGAGTCGAGGGTGACGGAATCTAGATTTTTTTTAATTTTAAATATGATCCAAAATTTGCATAGTATTCGGTAGATTAGGAAACTAGTATAGTTTAATAGACACTAACGCAGGAAATTGTCATTCAAAATTTAAGGAGAAAATCCAGGAATACTTTGTTTTGTGAACACAAAGAAAATCTAGGAAGCGCAACGTCAGCAGGCGCAGCAATTTCAGCAAAATATATATATGTTCGAAAGTCCAGGAGCATTTTGTTTGTTTGTTTGTAGATTGTAAAAAATAGATAGCTACAAAGTATGCAATGTCCAAATTTGCTTGGAAATCTGTCAATATGAACAATTGGCCAAAATTCGTGCCAATGGAAAAATATTAACAACCTATAACTAGGAATGACCTAATTCTTGGAACAGAGTTACGTGAGAGCTCAAATATCAGTGGTTCGTTTGAGCTTGAAGCTTCAAGAATTTACAATGAACTTCCAGTTACATGTCGTAAACTCGCTTGTTTATAAAGACTTTTGCAAACAAATAAGAATTTATTTTTTAGATAAAGCTCTCTTTCACTTTGTTCTTACTTTATGAAGCCACATTTTACAGTTATTGCTCACATTTTTAACCAAGCTATTTTCTCATACTTATATGATTTTAGCCCAGTTTATCAGCTTACTTAGCTTTGAGTTTTATTATGAAAGGCTACTCTAGTTCTATAGCTCTATTCAATTTAACACATTCCTACTAACAATTAGTCCTCGAGCAATCTAGGTATTTCTATTATACGGTAGTATATATACCAGAAGGTAATTTTTTATTATATATATTTTTCTAAACACTACATACATATTATTTTTATTATTATTATTAACTAGAGTACTAAAGTATGTTGCAAAAACTGTTAATATGTAGAAACCAGGATAGGAAAGTAACAAAAACTAACTTAGTGCTAATCTACTGGGTTCTACATCGAAGTGATTTTTACTGACAATCTTTTTGCAACAGACTTTAGCATACGGTTTTGACATGCAGAGGTATTGTCTTTCTACTTCCTTATCACCCAAATAGTTCAATTCTCGTATACACATACACAATCTTCTCAAGCTGTTTGGTTAGTTTCTACATGGATAGTTCCCGCATTTTGCATTTTGCCAAGATTTGTTTTAATTGGCGACGCCAAGACAATAATGCCGTTTTTAAAACTTTTGCCATAATCTCCTTTTTTGTTTCAGCTTGAAGTATTGGAAAGCTATTCAGACATGATTGAAGGAGCAGTCGATACCATACGTTACCTGCAACAAGAAATGAACTTAAAAGTCGGTTCTTCAACTGGCTTCACCACCCCAATGGTCGACATCCTCAAACGCGTAGCGGCTAAACAAGGTTATTTCCCTGACGCCATCGTTGCCGCTGATGAGGTACCACAGGCTAGACCCTATCCATTCATGGTGTGGATGAATTGTATTAGACTGGACGTTAACCCCATCCAGGCTGTAGTGAAAGTGGATGATACGGCAGATGGTGTTAGTGAGGGTATCACGGCTGGTTGTTGGTCTGTTGGCCTTGCACGAACGGTCAGTATATCAAACTAATTTCCTATAGATTTTGTGACTTTCTTATACTTGCGAGCCCATTTATGTCGTCATATTCCATCATAGACATCCAAGATACATAATGGGTTCCCCCGGATTCTTCTTAACTCAACCTATACCAAATATACCTGAATTGAATGTAACAATATCGTAATGAAATATTGATAAATTCTCTTCAAAGAAATGTCTTAGGTTTATTCTTGAGGAAAATCCGTCCGTTTGAGATCCTTTCCCTTCGCATGCATTATTTATGTCCATATCTAACGCACTTTTCAAACCATAAACTGAGAATAACTATAAGCAATTATTTCTGTGCTTCACAGGGAAATTATGTTGGTCTGAACCATCAAGAAATTGAAGAATTATCCACTGAGGACTACGAGCGCCGCCTTCAACGATCGTACGATATCTTAAGCCGCGCGGGCGCTCATTATGTTATCGATACCATCAACGATCTACCTTCTGTTATCGAAGACATCAACAGGCGATTGGCAAGCGGTGAACATCCATAGATAATAAAAACTGCAACTTTCTGAAAATGAAATTTTTTGATATTGTAAATATTAACGTGATATTTTGAAAACATTAATTATGAACATGAAACCTTACTACAATACATTGATTGCCCCCCCCCCCCCCCGACACACGAGGGGGCCTCTATAGCTTCATGAACACGGAGAATGCTCTAAAAAATTAAGACAACAGATCAGCCTTACCTGAATTAGATCTTGTTTCTTTGTGAACAGCGGGTGATATTTAGTCTTATCTCGTTCAATATTCGCTATTTTTTGTTTACATGTATATATGTCTTTCTCGCTCTGACAATACAATAATAAAGAAAAAAGCTTTTTTATTTCAGATTTCTTTTAAATCATATGATATTTACATCAGCTATAATTACCTTCGATAGCTTGGGAGTTGAATTCCACATACTGAAATTTGATGTATTCTCAAGGATAAAAAGAATAAAATTTGTTGCTTGACTAAAGCTGGGTTTCCATTCACCGAGTGTACAACTTCGCGCGGACAAAATTTATTTTTATATATTATATTGACGTCACAGGCAGTTTAGGAATTTTTGTACACAAAATGCAAGCTTTTCTGTGCTCTGTTCCTGTACTTCATTAATTTAGGTAAAAAATCTGTAAGAAACACAAAGAATAGTTTGACACAGGATAGGCAAAAGAGTTCAATCTCGTACCCAGAGCCTGTTTTTCCATAGCCATATCAAAATCGTTAAAAAAATGAAGGAGAGGACTGGGGACGAGTTTGAAAAGAGTTGACGTAAGAAGAAAAAGAAGAAGAAGAAGAATGAAGGAGAGAAAAGCCGTTTTAACAAATATTTCCTATATAAAAAGAGAAAATATTTAATAATTCCTTGGATTGAATACATTAGGATGGATTAGCCGTTATTTTGTTGAGTGTATTATCATGGTATTATCATGAAATTGTATTATATATTGATTACATAATTCTCTTTTCGCCCGTGAAAATCTATTTTTCACCGCACCCACCCCGCTCACGCAACTTTTTCAAAGCCAACAACTGGTTTTTAGTAGGGGAAAAAAATTACCATCATCATCATATCATATCATATGATGAGAGCAAATATTATTCTTTGGTTTTGGGCCGGGAGTTGGGACCCTCAGTATTTTCAATATCGTCACTATATCAGAGAGACTTCTTTAGGGGGTACCTTTGATTTCAGGGGGGGGGGGGGTACCTGTATTCTGATTTGTAAGGTCTGGGGGCTGAAAATATCTTCAGTAGCAAAGCCCAAGTTGTTAAATGATCCAAGATCTATTTTAGGGAATTTGAAAGCCTCAATTCTATGAGATTCAGGGGTGCATAGTAAAGAATTTCCTTAAATTACACGAGGTGCCAGCCAAATCACAGGGGGTACCTACTAATGTGTGTTCTTTAGGGGTACCAATTCACAGGGGGTATCTACGAATGTCTATTTTTAGGGGGTACCTAGATTTCAGGGGGGGGTGATCCGTCCCCCGGGTGTGGGTGTCCCCGTTTGTTGTGTAGCGGGCGGCCGGGAACTCTCTCTCTCTACTACTAGCTAGCGTTCTGTTCGCTTTTATTTTGATGATCTTTGAATCAATAACAAACAATTTGCCGGATACCGAACGTGAAATCGAGGTCATCCATAATTGCAGCCTTGCTGTTGATCAAAGTTCTTTCTGCCTTTTTATCCTCCAAACGGGTAAGTAAAGTGACTCAACTTTCACTTAAATCCTCCCAAATCTCAATAACCACAGTATATTTTTGCTATTTCTTGAACCTCAAGCCACACTTCCATCTATTCCTGAAAACATTATGGCAAAATTTTTGAAATACATAGTTTAACTACTTCATTTTTCAGGTTGGCATCATGAAGACTTTCTTGGCAACTCGATCTGTGACAATTCCCGAAGGAGGTATGTATCTTGATACTGTTTTTGCTGGTCTCTCAATTCTTTCTTTTTTTTAGCTTTCATGGAAAATGTTGGTAGCCATTTTTATATCTCAGAATATCTCAGAATGATAAATTGTAATACTTGCTGACACATACTTTTATCAACTATACTATACAACCTGGATTGATTAACGTAGTACTTTGTGATAATGATGTAAAACCAACTGAAAAGATATTAACCTCCGTAATCATCAATTATGACCAGTTGGATTATTTTTCATGGATGAATGTAAAGAATGGTTAACAAGTTGATTGAAATGTTTACTAGAAAATTTTGAGTTGTATTTTGGATTGTTATTTGAACATTCAAGGATTTTGTACATTTCAAAGCTTTATGTAGTTGGTTACTGGTTTTGAAAGATTTATAGAGACAATAATGAGAGCAGAATATTCTTAATGGCTTAAAACAAAAAATATATTAATATGTTGGACAAATGATTTTCATAATACATTAAGCTGAAGTGTTTTAGTATTGATTTCTGGTCTTCTTGAGAAGATATATGTATTTTACAAGCTGTTGTTTTATGTTGAATCTGTTAATGACAGTCAGATCAACTTCGTTGCAGAAAAATTGCGGATGAGCTGGAGTTTTTACAAGATATACAGCGGCCACTCAATGTGTATTTTACGAAACAAATAATTCATGTCAGCAGCGCGGTGAGTTGAAGTGCGCGGTGAGTTGAACACGACCCTGGACACCGCCGTACATTGCGCGGTGGGTGTACGGTGGTTCGAGCCTAACCTATTTTGACCACCGTACATGTCCCACCGTACAAAAATATTACCACCGTACATTGTACGGTGGGTAGTCGATTGGTTGCTGAAGTGCATGAGATGAGACGTCAAACCAGTCAGCTATCAACTTCGCTTCGAAATTTGAACATGCTTTTTTTTTAAAC
>JAUJPO010081527.1:0-10562 GCA_032270745.1 Tiaropsis multicirrata
TTTATCAAAAAATAATATTCATGTTGCTTTGTCGCTAAATTGAAACAATCCCTTGTGGATTAAGTGACCAAGTAGCACCATAGAATTCATATATAAACAAGACATTATTCTGTAAAGATTTGGTGACCAATTAGCATCAAAGAATATCTATCTGACCATGTCACTCTTCTGTAAAGATTTGGTGACCAATTAGCATCAAATAATGTCTATCTGGCGATGTCCCTATTCTGTAAAGATTTGGTGACCAATTAGCATTAAAGAATGTCTATCTGACCATGTTACTATTCTGTAAAGATTAGGTGAACAATTAGCATCATAGAAATTCTATCTAACCGAGTCACTATTCTGTAAAGATTAGGTGAACAATTAGCATCATAGAAATTCTATCTAACCGAGTCACTATTCTGTAAGGATTTCGATTTCGGGTTTGGTACAGGCTAGTCCTTCCTGGTCTGTGAGATTGGGGTATATGATCTTTATTCGTTCAAATTATTTATTTGCTATGCTACCTATTTTACTTACGAAGGAATCTGCTATCTTAGAACTTGTTTGAACTAGCGTACGAAAATTGGTTTGTTTTGCTCATTTTTTTTATCATGTGATAAAAAAATAGACCAATCCCAAGAGAAGATATCAATAAGAGCGCAAATTGACATCTGACTTTTATGTTTTAAACAAAGAAATAGTTGAAAGAAAAAATATCAATACATTGCCAGACTAGTGTGTTAACTATGATAAACGATAAAAGCCAACACACTAGTATTATAAAACGATTAAAGAAAAGCTCACCTGTTGGTTTCGTGCTGCTCAATTCAGCAATCAATGCGAACAAAAACAAGATCCATAACATATTGTTCTGAAAGAATTATAGAATCATATATTTTTTAGAAATAATACCCAGTCTATACCCAGCTTATCTCAGTTGAAGAGTGACCAGGGGGGTCAAATTTTGCACAAAACTTTCAAGAAGGTAGGATTTTAATTTTCGTGTTTTTGCGACCCTTTTTTGAATCCCTATATAAGCCAAAAAAGGTACCCTTTCCAGCGGCACATCCCCGTTCCTTATTTTACCTTTAAGTACTCGCTCCCCCAACCGGGGCGAGTGATGTCATTACGTAAGAAGATAAACAATTGCTTTTAAACAGCGACGAATAAATATTCATACAAAATTCTTTGAGAACCTTAAATTTCCGATCAGATGATCTAGCGCTGGCTAAATATACCTTATCGGACAAAACATGTCGGACAAAATTGGCGAAATATTTTAGAGGTGACGAAAGTTATGTCCGACGAATAATTTCGTCCGACGAAATATTTTGTCTGACGAAATTTCGTCCAAACTAAAAATTTGCCTAAATGTTTTGTGTACGTACGTAATGTGTAACAAACGAAAAAAAAAAATATTACCCAAAGCGAAAATTATGGGATAAGAAAAAATATACAATTATAAATAACGAAAATTGAACGAGACAATTATTAGGAGAATAAAATTGATAAATGACAAAGATTATTGTTACTATTATAGACTAGTATTCAGTAATATAGCTTATTGATGTTTTATCCATGTTTTCCCCGTTTTAATACGAAATGTGAAGAAGTATGAAACTTCAAACTTGGACAAAATTTTTCGTCGGACTAAATTATTCGAGTGACGAAATCTTTTGGAGGTGGCAAAAATTATGTCGAAATATAATTCCGACATTTTTGTCCAATAAGGTAGATGGGAGTTCGTATACTTGAAATCTTAACTCAATTCGGATGTAGACCGATCTCATTGTTTGATTTTCCTTCAAGATCTCGAAGAAATGCATAAAGTATGCCTTGTTTCAAGCGTTTTAATTTTTAATTTAACTGTCGTTTTGGTCGTAAATTCAAATTGCCATACTATTTTTTTCTCATGTGAGCTTTGTGAAATGAGTAAAAAGAAGTATGGGTCTAGAATAGGCAAAATATTGTTCGCATACCATAAGAACAATGCATTGAGTTTATTCTCGAATCTGAAAGGTTTAGTGGCGCCTTATTTTAGCTTGATTAATCTTCCAAATCCTAGCTCTTCTATTTTATTTCATTCTCCAGTTTATTTTCTATAGTCTAGTACCTCTGGCGATATCACAATGTGCCTTGCGGGGGGAGTGACTATATTTTTCTATGTTTGTACTGTTTGTAGTGTATGTTAGTACGTTCATTGTATTTTCAATTTATAAAGAAAAAAAAAAGAAAAAAAAGAACAATGCAATCACCTTAAAAAGATTTGTTACGGCATCTGAAAACTTTGAAAATGACTGTACTTTCAGTACATCTACCGTTTTGAAGGCTACAGATAAAATTAACTTACCCTTTTTCAAGTTTCAAAAACAAAACAAAACTGTCACAAACACTTTTTCATCAACCTCAATTTCAATTTGTCGATTTTTCAATGATCGCGATGAACTAAAGACAGCGTTTTTTTCTTTAATTAAAGGTATTTATATATATGTTTGGTTTCAATAATTATTCAGCACTAATCCGTTTGAGAACTATTTTTCAACGCAAAAGAGTTATCATTTATTCATTACATTTGGTGTTTTTTCACTACACCAGTTAAATAAGTGGTTCTCATTAACGGTTATTTTCATCAATTTAATATTTTGCATTACAGATTCCCAAAACAGTTGTCAAAATGTTTATAGCTCTTTGGATTTGGAAGAAAACTACAGTACTAAAGTCTGTTGCAAAAAGATTGTCAGTAAAAATCTCCTCCATGTAGAAACCAGGACATTATCACTTACTTACTTTTACTTTCTTTCGTCCTATCCTGGTTTCTACATTAACGGTTTTAACCTGTTTTTACTGAAAATCTTTTTGCAATATTTTTGCAGCAGACTTAGACAAATACAGTATGATAGATATGTAGTTTTTGTGCAATAAATATTTGGTTACTTAATATTTTATTTAAATTATTATAATTCGTCAAATAATCTAAGCCTTCTTGACCCTAAATCTATAAACATTTGTAAAGACCCTCAGTCACCCCTCAATTCACGGATTCGTATTCATGCATTTATTTTATTTTTCGAAATTCATACAATCTCAATTTTGGGGGAATTTGGGGGAAACTTTCACGTAAATTGTGGAAATCGAGGAAGATTTTATCAATTCACGCATCGAAAATTCACTTTTCACGCATCACGCAAGCAATGTAAATTTACGTAACGAAAAAAGCCTATTCACGCAATCATGCAAACCGCTGGAGGCTTCTTTTCAAGATCTAGGACGCGGTCTGAAGCTTTTAATTAATCTATTTACTTAGCGGCTGTAACTCTTTTTGATATGATTGATATAATTTCAACAAAGAAGACTGCCGCCTCCTTGATTTCGCTCACTTTTAGAATCGTTTTCAAATTTGGGAGAATGTTGTATTGGATTTCTCGGACGCATCTTTTCATCAATGATTTATTTAGATGTTCATTTTGGGAACAAAATAATGGGGAAAAAAAACTTTTTTCAAATGCCTCAACAGTTTTTCAAACAACATTTCTGTTCCTTCCCAAATCTTTGTATCATTTTGCCAATCGTCGTAATGCAAAGTAGCCTTCTCGAAATTCTAAAATATTATTGTTTTGGTAATGTACGAAGACAATCGATCGCTATCTAATGGTTTCAGCGATCTAGAGAAAATGGATTTGAAAATCACGTAAGTCAGTTGTTGTGCTTTATTAAGTGAAGCTAATATATGATTCTCAATGTGAGAGAAAGAATAAGTCCATATTGTATGTAGTGTCGAAGTTGTGCTTTTCTTTGTGAGATATTTTAGGTATCGGAAAAACGTACTTTGAAATCTCCTCGGTCAAATTTTATAACGTTTTCTTTAAAGAAGCTTTTGCATGATATGAGCAACAAAATCTACTTTCAACAACAGTGAAAGATCAAGTGCAATCCAATGTTTAAAAAGGCTCTGGAAACAATTGCGCCACTATGCACTTGTAAAATCTGTATTTGTACATAGTATTTTATTGTTATTTTAATTTAATAAATTATGATAGTTGGACTTAATTAGATTTACCTTATTGTACTTCTAGATATTTTTAAACCAACTTTAAATAAAGAATAAATAAAAAAAATAAAAAAATAAAAAATAAAAAATAAAAATGATTTTCTGTTGACAAAAGCTTCATGTTTTTTGTTGATTGTCGCTTTACTGATCTCAGAGGTATATTTAAAGTCAATTGTGACAATTCGATTCTCTTATCTCTGAAATATAAAACGGCGATCATTTTAGCCTTTTTTATTTCCGAATTTAGATTCCATTTAGATTTCTTTAAAAATAATTTCTTCAATGCAAAATGTTGCAGGTATTTACTCTTTAGGTGGTGTTGACCAAGTTAAAATTTTTTTTCGATAGGAATGCAGCTTTTCAAGATTCGAACTTATCCAGAGCTCCGTTTAGCCAAAGTGTACTGTAAGGATAGAGAATGTGAAGAAAATTCAGAAAACTTTTGCTAAAACTCAGAAAAATGACGGAAATTTGCAGTAAGAGTCGGTTTTTCAGCAAAACTTGCACTGCACCGTCAGGGTTACTATTTGAAACCCAAATTTTGTCCGAACATATTGTAGTTTTGAGATCCAATGCCCACGTTTTTTTGTCTATGGATAGGAACAGTCTCAGCGTAAAATTTATTGATTACATTTTTTTAGCCTTTTCGTTATGTATCCGATGCAAATGAAAATGGATCTTTTGAAAAGTGAACCAAAAGAATAAACGAACCTGGAATTTAGCATGATTTTGATTGGTGTCACCGCTGAGTGATTAATTAATGACATTATTGAATTTTTATCAGAATTAAATTAAGTTCTTATCCATTTCGCTGTCACTCAACACGAGAGCAGGTGGTAGAAATAAAATACAAGATTATATATCAAGAAATGGAATTGTTTTCCAATACGGTAACTGGATATTTTCACAACTGCTTCGTTCAATTTTTATGCTTCAACAAAGACTTGTGTCAAGCTTATAATGGTAATTTTTGCAACTGATCCTTTTGACTAGGTTTCACGAGAACTAACTTTTGCACTCCAAGCCTAAGCTCAAAATTTGGTTTGATTCACTACACCTTGCTCAAAACTGCGTGTATCGCTGAGTATCCGAATTACGCTATATTTTTTCGTGGCTGCAGATAATAACTCCATCACTTTGATATTGAATCCTATTAAATGAGTCAATTATGTGGCTTCGATAAAATTGATTGAAAAGTGATTAAGGGTATCTTGTGCAAGAGCTGCTTCCTACTGACTTGATGTTAATTTTGATCTTTGAAGTTTTCCTTGGCCAACATCTGTATTTAGTGGATTGATTATTACCCCTTAGACGCCGTCATAAGGCATACCGTCAGTAGTTTAAGCCGGGTTTCCATTCACCAAGAGGACGACTTTGCACACATAAAGTTTCCTTATATAGTCCACGAACGCCGTCCTATTCAATTTAGAACAATGGATTTTATACAAGTCTTGTATTAAAGAAGGGGAATTTCTCAAATTGCCGTGCTCAGCTGAGATTACACATAATATCAACGTTCCGACGGAGGAACGCTAAAAAAAATCTTATAGTCCAAGACGCAATCTTTATCCCGAATAAACTCAAAATAATAAAAAGCCGCACAGTCAAGATTTTCCGCGCGGGCAAATAAACAGTGCGGTAGAGTGAGGAAGTCGTATGTTCCTCACTCTACCACCGAGTAAATTTTTCCTTCAACAGCTTTATCTGGCAGTAATTACCAAGTTATATAATTTTCTCGCGATTAGATTTTTTACGGACGATAACAGCGTCTAGAGTGATAATTGTTATAGAGTATACGTTTGCGAATCAATAAAAGAGTTTTTCATTTAAGGGCTCTGACCATAGTGAATTTTCGTAATTTGTAGTGACGAATTAAGTGTTAATTTGAACAGTAAAGAAGCCATTGAAAGTATATCGTGTTATACATTTCTGTTAGGCCAATCATTTCTACATCTAAAAATATAAAAATCGCAACGAAAGAAATTGATGAAGAAAAAATTAAAGATTTTTGCGAAGAAGAGTATTTCAACTTTGAGGACCTTATTCTCGGTAAAAAATGAACATTTTAATTTTCTTTTTGGTTCAGATGACGTGTCTACATTGAAACTAAAAATATTTTTGCGAAAAACTTTTGTAACAGTTTCTTTGTCTCAAAATCTTGAAAATAGTTGTTTTTCGTCAGTTTTTCATTCATAGTTTTCAATCAAATTTTTTCACGCATTGGAAGAGAAACATTTTCTGTAACACAACTATTTTTAAGTACTTTAGTAAAGATCCGACGGAAAAAGCTCTTTTCCTCATCGAGATAAGCATTTTTTTGAAAAGTACATGATTAACGTCTTTATCACGTCTTTTTAAGGTCCATGCTTCATTGATTTCTTAATTACTCATGATACAATTAATTAAAAAGTATTTTTCAAAAGCAGTTTGTTCCTAAATATATCAAGAAGGTGAAAACAAAAGGTTTCCAAAACCGATTTTTCACCATGGTCAGAGCCTTTCAGAAAAGAAAATAGTTGACAATCATATTCCCTGTTCATACATATGTATATAATCTTACAAAAATGTAAGATTTATGAAAACAATGTCAAAGTAGTTTGATATTTTCAAGATTTTTATATTATGATTTTTAGAAAATCCAGAGCTTTCTAAAGGTGTAATTATTTTAGCTCTATGTTCTATGCTCATCTTCCTTGGTTTATGTTCGTTTAACAAGAATGTTTGCAGGAATGTTTGCTCCCCATCTCATAGTTTTCGGTAGTTTTTTGATAAAATGACAATTAAAATTACGCAAATACTTCAGGCGTGCGCGATGAAAATCATAGCATTCGTCGCCAGAGGTCAGTATTTTCAAGGAAATAAACTTGGCCTTTAATACTCAAAGTACTTAGAGCACGTATTCACTTCTTTAAAATAAATAAATAAATATTTTACCCAACCGAATTTCATTATTTCATACTCTCGCTAGCGATCCTCAGAAGACGCGGCACGCTCCTGAAAATGCAACAAAATGGCGAAAATCAATGAAAAATCTAACAACGAATTTTCACCAAAATATGAGTCCTATACAGCCGATAAATGTTTTACGAACGAGATCATAATTCGTAAAGGATAATGACATGCTACAGTGTAAGTAAGTTTTCGACCGCGACTGCGACCCGAAGGCTCCCTTTTCGATAGCTATCTACCTGAAAGTAGGGGAAGGCGCTACTCCTTTCCCTGGATATCTCCACTTTCTCCCTCACTCTAATTTCTTAATGCGGAGTGCCAAGCAGTCAACCGACTTGGGCAACCTTGTGAACGGGAGGCAAACACTCAAAACACTCGACCACCGTCGTTACAGTGTAAGAAGTGCCAAAGATTCGTCCGTTATGCCCGTTTAGAGCTTCCTGCCTACCAGATTCAACTACTTCTTCAATTCAAAAGTAGGAGTTTTCAGTGTGCAAAATATGTTACAATCACACCAATATTGTTGAAAAAGATCAAAACAAGCAAGAAAAGAGTGAAAAGTAACCAGAGAGGACCTGAAGAACAAGAAGTAACAATAAAGAGCTTCATTAAGGAAGAGAAAGAAGAGGAGCGATGGATTAATAAAAAACTAAGTGTAATATCGTGGTTCACCATTTCGGCGAAAGAAAACACGAGAATAAAGAAGAGCGACGCATCGGTGACAAGGATTACGTTGAAGAAGTCGTCAAAAAAACGAATGGGGTTCGATGTAGACATCGTTAGTGGGGCAGACCGAATAGGTACCCAAAAAGATGATCAAATCATATCGAAGAGGTGGCCTTTAAAAGTGACCCTGAAAAACAAGGAAGAAAAGAAAATAATTATGGCATCGGTACACAAGCTAGAACGATGTGATTCAGGATAACAGATGATTTCTCGAAAAAGAACTGTATTCATCAAAGGATGGCATCATAAGGCGAAAGAGAAAACAAACAGAGAGAAAGATGATTGCGTATGGAAGATTAGGGGTAGTCCTCGGACTGAACTCTACCTAAAGAGAACTCGTAACAAGACCGTTACTGAAAAGGAAGAATTGTAAATTATAAAAGATTGTTTCGTACAGGTCAATAGACCTGGGAAATATATTACTATAACTAAAAAAAGACGAGGTCACCTGGGGCGAGCGTAGTCCTAGAGTCCTTCTTTTTTTACTAATAAAGAGTCCAATACCAAAATTACATTAACACACTGTCTCGGTGACTCGGTGGGAATTCTATTTTCAGTGGAGATAAATGAAAAGAGACATAAAAGTCAACGGGGTTATCAAAGACGGATTATTTCTCCACTTGGGACACGAAATTATATTGTTCTTTGTTCGAAATATTGGCAGGGATGAAACATTTAAATCGATTAAAACTTAGTGGAGACATAAAATCTTTTACTTTTTTAAATGGGAATGGACTTTTTTCCAGTCGGGAAGAATTTCTACATGCTAATTTACCACCGGAAACGATTTTTTGGGCCTGTATTTCCAGTGGGTAAAGGGTCCTACCGGCTCTGTGAAACGGAGATGTATTAACGTTTTAATAAGTATGCTTATGTAAGGCTTGCAGGGGAATTACTTGAAAATGTAAACTGGAGTGGAATTCTAACGGTATATAACAACCCCGTTCACCTCTTGGGTTAAGCAAAATCGTCTTTTTTCGATTCTGCTCCCAGACTACTTAGAACATAGTTCAAAATTTGGTACTACGCCGGTGAAAAATCTTCCCCGGTCGATTTTCACTTTTTTCAGACTCACCCCGTCAAATCTTTTTCTTTCACCGGGGCACTGAGACAGGGATGTTATAAATCTTAATTCTTCAATGAATTTATCTTCTTATAAACTTCACGCCTTGATAAAGCAATACAAAGAATGCTTCCGTTTCTGTCTTCTATGTTCTATATTGCCAGAAACAAAAATCTTTACAGTCTTTACGATCTTTGAAAGATGTTCCCATAAAAGAAAAACAATATCAAATTAGCAGGAAGTAACTCTTGCACAATAAGACACCCTAATTACGTTAATTGAAGAGCCCACTTTTTCAAAAAGTTTAATTGAAACCACAGCATATTTATCTATTTCATACAGTTTTGATATTTAGTCAACAATAAAAAATACCACAAAGAAATTACAGTCGCAATTTACAGTGTCCGCGATATGAGAGAAGCAAAACAGTATAAAAAAGCTTCGAGATTTTCATCAAACATCAATTATTTCACAACAAAGGAAGAAGTGAGTTTCATTTAAGAAAATCCAGAATGAAGATCTTTATCATCTTGACCATCATTGCAGGTAAGATCATTATTTAAGGAATTGAATAGATTGGTCGAATTAATACAAATCCTGTTGTGTTAGGTAGCTCTAAAGTTCCATTTTGCTGCATGGAAGTATCTTCTCATACACCCCTGTTTCACAGACAAGGTGAGACCTCCCACCCATTGAAAAAATCGGCCAAAAAATCGTCCCCGGTGAGAAAAATACCCTTGAATTTCATCCCCATCGGGAAATTACACCGAACTCTCATCCCCACTGGAAATAACTTAAAAATCTTTAGTATCCCCACTGGATTTTTGAGCTGTAAACAATAGAAATTGAAATCTCCACTGCTTAAAAATAAAGATTTTCCATCCCCATTGGCTTTTAGCTCCTTCAACTTATCCCCACTGGGTAAAGAATTCTCACCGGGTCACTGAGACAGGGGTGTTCTCATATTGACATAACCAATTGAATACACCATAACTCTGATATGTAATTCTTTTTTAGCTTCATACTGCTTGGAAGTCACCAAAGTAACTGGAACTACACCAGAAGTTGTACCGTGTCCAGATTCTTTATGTCATGGACTAGCTGATGGAAACTACGAATATAAATACTATGGAGTTTACCGATCTAACTATTTCCTTCAATGCACAAACGAATTGGCTTATTGTCAACCATGTTTCCCATTGTCTTTGGAATTCAGTCAGTCATGCAATCAATGTCTTAACAAAAAATCAGGTACATTTCTTTCATTCTCTTCAAACACAGTATAACGCCTGTCATCATAAGGAATGCTTCTTTAATAAGAATCCGACAATTTTGAACACAAAATATTGATTATTGTTTTTTGTTAACAAAGTTAATTGGTGGGGGGGGGGGGGGGGTCAGTTATTTTACTTGATCAAGTGGTGTCTTTGTTTTTCAATTTGGAGATTGACTGTTTTTTTTGCTTTCTGACGGGTACGGATTTTTGGACCAAGTTTTCGTCCAGTGGAGAGGGTCCCAGGTCTGTGATATAGTTGAGGAGCTCTGTGATATAGTTGAGGAGCTCTGTAATATATTTTACCAAAGAAAACAACAACTAAATCATAGATTAATAATTTTTCTCTCGTCAGATGACTGTGTGACCACTAATCCGTTTCAACCTGCTACCACTTTTGCCTGCCCTGACAAATGTCCTCATGCTGGAAAACACTTCACCGGAAACCTTGCTGACCCAAACAACCAACACCAATACGTTGGATGTTATCATGGACAAACCATTGGATGCATTGCTTG
>JAUJPO010081538.1:0-10561 GCA_032270745.1 Tiaropsis multicirrata
GCTTAAACTTCACCACAACTTGCCTTCAATGGTTTTGAGGCGTTGGAAGGTAAATTCCTTTGATCTTTCACTACTTTATTTTGTTAAACATGGCAAAATTAAGCGTCATTTGATCAGAAAAAAACTGGCTGGTTTCCTTAACTATCAAGCGTCCTAGGTCTGGTGAAATAACGGTCACCGGTCACGGGAAGAGATCATTATTTGAAATAACGTTTGTTATGCATGGAACGATTCATAAAACAAAAAGAAATGGTGACAAGGGCCTGCAAAGATAGTGTGAACAGTGAAGGTGAGCCATGATTTTCCAATCGTATTCGATTCCAACATATTCATGGTCGTGTGTTGGCTTACATAAACTCATTCATGCCATCTAGTGTCAAAACGACAACCCCCGGAATCCCCCTGGAAATTTCCGGGGTGTTCTGGGGGTGACGTATCTAACCTACCTTCACACCTGAAAACCCCTGAAAACTGGGGGTTTGGGGATTCCGGGGGGGGGGTTTCCGAGGGGGGTTTCCGGGGTGATCCAGGGGAGATCATCTTAAGCTTGCTGAACTTGAACTTAAAGTCCCTCTTGGGAGGCTCATCATTGGCTTGTGGGCTTGTGCGTAACTTGGGTTTACTTTCTTTTCTTTCATCTAACTTTTTCGGTAACCCCTGAATCCCCTGCGCCCTGGAAACCTCTGGATACCCCAGGAAGCCCCTGAACACCCAGGAATCCCCCGGACACCCCCGGAACATCTAACTTATGTTGACCCCCGGATTGCCTCAGAAATTTCCGGGGAATTCCTGGGGGTTGTCCAGGGTCGTGTTTAACTTGAAGAGCCCAATGAACTTTCACCTGAACTTACAAACCTGGTAGAACTATCACCATTCAAATTAAATCTTGAAAACATGTCTGGCTAATAATTCAACTTTTATATATAGTTTTTATTTCCTTTGTTTTTTATTTAATGAACATAACTATCAGACTGTGCAAAATATTTATTTTACCTGTTTACTTTAATGTTATTTATATATTTATTAAAAACTTGTTTGCTTTTATTTTAGTCAAAACTCAACGAATTTGAAATAAAATCTTACGAAATAAGGTTGCTGGAACTGTGAAAATACGTCGTCAGGTTAAAGTAGTACCAAAACTCCAGACTGACATACAACATGTTCCAAGGAAAGCGTAAGAAACAAACCTCCAGAATGTTGTCGCGATTTCATTGATTCCGGCTATCCCGATTAAAGAATTGATCCGATTTTTTATCCCGAAACGGAAACCGGAAAGTGTAAATAAACAAAGCGGCAGAAAGCGAAATCAATCTCTTTCATATTCACAGCCTGACACTGATGGCTTTATTAAACTGGTTTGATTGATTGTGAACGAGTTATTATTTAGTAAAAGGTACGTTTTGTTATTTCCCTCTCTTTAATCACTCATAACGAGTATAAAAATTTACAGCTTTTCTTTTTTATATGTACAGTTTGAAAGAAAAATATAATACCTTTTTACTAATTCCTACTAAACGAGTATAAAAATTTACAGCTTTTCTTTTTTATATGTACAGTTTGAAAGAAAAAATATAATACCTTTACTATATTGTATTTGTATATCAATAAAAATTATAACAAAATTTATGTTCTAAGTCCGTCCTTTAAGGATCCGTCCTTTAATGTCTTAATTGAAAACAACTGATGGTATCCAGGGAAGCAGCATCTTGTTGATTTCTCGGTTCTAACGATTGATTAGAATCCAAAAGACAGCCTAAATGAAACCACTTTGGTGGATGGCAAAATTTACACTTTACCTACAAAATAAAAGTAAATTAAAATGAAGTTTAGAGCCAGTATGGTAATAATCGCACCGTAATAATCCATGCAAAAGCCACAATGAAGATGTTTTGAGGGCGAAAGCAGATTCTTACACCAACTATATTTGGCATACTGTGCAAGATATCCAGACTGGGTCTTTAGGGTGTAAAGAACTTTTAAAAACGTAGACATATAGATACTGTTCAATCAACAGAACTTGCTAAATTAAAGTTCTCACCCAATTTATATGGTCTTTGTTTTGCTTGAGTGCAATTTTCTTTGGTTCTTCATCATACCTGCAAATTCTACAAACTTCTTCATTCCATGTTCCACTTCCTTAAAAAAAAGTATTTTTCTGAATGTTATATGGTGAAGGGTATTAATTATTCATTCTTTATCATTTCTATTTCAATGATGTTAATTAAGATGACCGCAAAGTAAATACTTATTTGTCTTGTACCTCCAATACTCATCAACTTCATTGCAATTTTTTTTCGGTAGCTTTCTAAATCAGTTTTTGATAATTTCTGTGGAATTGACAGTCCTTTCACAAGTACCTCTGCAAACTGAAAAAGAAATTAGGATAGGATCTTAAAGCAATTATTTATCATAGGTGTTTGAAAATTTGGGTGGGGAATTAGAAATATGAAATGAATCCTGACATCTGAAATGAAAATAATTACTTTTAAGCAAATCACACCACAAGAGATTGCATCTTCCTGTCTTGCATGATCCTTCTTTGTAACTTTCCAACCATCCTTAAGATCATTTATCTCAACAATTTTTCTAAACCAAAAATGAAAACAACGCAAAAAGCGTAGACAGAGTAAATTCTTCAATTAATAAAATATAAAAAACTTATTTCAAGTTGTTTTGTTTGGCTGATGTAAGAATTTTCCAAAACCTTTTGCCTCGTTTTCTTACAATTATTTTGAAAATTAATTTTAAAAAAATTTGTAAATTAACCAATATAACTTTATATTGATTAATTAACAAAGGTCCAATATTGTTTTACTAACCTCCAACGAGCTTGCATAATTGATATATCACTACGCGATTCACCCATAGGGTTGTAAAGTGTCAGTGTTTTCTTGGATGGCAATATTACCTAAAAATAATTATAATGGCTGGTAGTTTGTTGTTATACAGAGTTGAATCTTATTTAGAAAGTGACAAGGGGGTAAAGGTCTCGATTTCTACTTATTTAACTCACCAACAAACACCAGTGATCCCCTGTATTATATACACCAAGTGTCATTTCATTTGCCATGAGCTTCTCCTAAAGATTAAAACAAAACAGAAATGTTGCCATATTCATATATAGTCAATGAAATTCAAAATTCATTAGAAATGGAAAACATTTCTTACCTTTGATTTTTCAGGGATCAGGAGCTTATTGCTTTGAGGTCTTATGATATTTGTGATAAATCGACATTCCAAAATGTAAACACTATTTGCCTGAAAGTGAATAATTTCCTGTTGGTTAGTTTTCTAAATGAAATTTTGATAAAATTGAAGAAATCTAGGCAACATGTTATTGTTAAGTAAATTAAGAATTATATTTTCTTGAAAATGTGTTTTCTTCTCTATTTGGATGAGAAAAATGTAAGAATATAATAACTCACTAATATACATACCTTTTTTTCATTAGCATCTGATGCAAGATCTTTCAAGTATGGTTCGATGATGTTGTCATTTACTTTTCCTTGTAAAGTGTTTACAAAATCATTGCGAAAGATGAAACATGTGTTCTTTATTGCAGACATCAAGTGGTTTTGAGTTGTCTTAGTCATCTTGTCAACAGCTTTAATGGAAAGTCAATTGTAATTGGAAATATCATGTTTTGAATGAATTTTTGTATCATAAGAAAAATCAATAAGGATGGAGATATAATCTTTGGGATGTTATCAAGTTTGGGATGTTATCAAGTCAGACAATAAGTTACCTTCAGCCTCACTGCATTTGATGAAACAATCTAAAAGATACAAAACAAAATCTTATCAAGAAAAACTTATTACAAGTAAGTTAGGATCTTAAACTAAATTTGATCTTCCAGAGTCATTTAAAACGTAATTTAATATATCTAACAAACCTGTTTGATTATCTTCTTTGAGTACATCTAGTTGGTTTTTTATACCGTCATCCTATGGTTATGATAAAAAGAACTATTGGAAAAAAGTTAGCAAAATAGCATTTCACCTATAATGATAAACAGGTAATCTGATATTTAATAATATTGTTTAGTGAAACAAAGCATAATTCCAGCAGCCCTTACCTTTGTTTTATTTTCATATTCGATACTTTCTGTTTGGTCTTCTTTTTGAGTTAGTTGATTTGTATCTGTAAATTCAAAACATCTGTTTTTAAATTGTTTCCATGAATAGGTATATAAATTGCACTACAAATAAAGATAAGTTCTCACCCATATGATCTTCCTCCTCAGGAGTGATGTAAATACATGGAATTGTCAAGTCAACCATTTCTTCTTTTACTGATACCTAAATATGAAATGTTTTGTATGAATTGACTTGATTTTAATGATGATTAGTCCCTAAAAAAATCAAAGAGTATGCACATAGAAAAAGAGTTCAACACAGATTAGTTTGAATAAGATTTTGGAACTTACATCTTTACGAGCCTCTTGCTCAACAGCTTTACTAACTGCAGTTTTTCTTTGTCTTTCTGCACCGATTCCAACTCGTCCAGTGGCTACTTGTTTTCGTGATCTTGCATTGGGTAATCGAGAAAAGTTTTTCCTTATTTTGTCCTCCACTTTCTTCTTTTTTACGACTTCCTCTTTAACGAATCCTCTTTCCTTTGGTACCACTTCGTATAATTCACTCTTGATCGAAATAAGTTGCTGTTCAAGTCTGTCTGCAATCTGAAAGATTATGTTAAAACTTTGATATAAATCTGTATTCAAGATTGTTCACGATTATTCAATGATATAAATCAAATGTAAAGAACTAACAATCAAGTAGTTTGCTCTCAAAAAATAGTACCGAATACGTATTGTTTAAGGAAAGGAAGTGTAAACTAACGCTGTCCTCTGAAGAGGGAACTTGATATGTCAATGAGATGATTTCGCGCATTAATTCCCTGCATTCTGAAAACCTTGTAAGTGTTATTTTTCTCTTTTTAGGAAGATCAGTGATTGGTGGTTGTCGTTCTTCAACTTCACTATCATCATCATCTGCATCAATACTATTAAAATCATCGTGACAATCAAAACTTTGGTCTTCGAATTCTGCACCGTCCCTACCAACAACAAATTCATCGAGCGTCATGTAGATTGAATCTCGATAATGAGCCGGAAATGATGTCCACGATTCATCCGCACGGTGAATTATTGCAAACATATGCTTGCAAGGAAGCTTTGTTTTAAGCCAAGAATGACATTCGCACTTGGGTGACTTCAAATCTGTCCGGTAGGTTTCGTACGTCTGTTTGTTTTCCACATCGTAGCCTTCGACTGTTCTTGTGACACTCGATTTTGAAAACAGTCTACTAAGAGCAATTTTTTTTGTACAATGGTCGACGACCTTATTCGGTCTGTTGTGTAGAAAAGCTGGGACTTTCGCGTTATACTTTCTATGCATTGATGAACATTTAATATTCTTGCTCCAGTAACTAAAATACAAAAAATAACGTATTAATTTAGTAATCAGTATTTCTGTTGAAGAGTGAATTACATTTTTGATTGTCCCTTTTCAGTATTTGTATGAAAAATCTTTACAAGAATTTATTAACTTTGCTTACTCCATGTACTTTTCTGGGAGAAATTCTTGTGTTAAAACTGTCAGCATTCCACTCAAGGTTTTGTCATTATACCGCCGGAGGTACTCGTACTTTAAATCGCGGTTCTTCCTTTCCACTCCATTGGTTGTATTGACTTCGATTGAAAGCAAATCTTTGCGGTAGCAATACACCCATCTCTAAAATGTATAATTATGATATTCAATGAGTTCATAACTTTTCCACCCAATACATCACTTAAACAATAGAAAATGTGACGTATTTGGGTGGAAAAATTGAGAAAGTTACATAGTTTGTCAAAATCTCTGCTCATTATTTTTTCAGTTTTTTTTGTAGAAAATTACCTTGCGGCAAGAGAACCAAGTGTCATTGAGCCAGGACCGTAATTTTGCTGAATCTTTCCAAACCTCACTCGATTTCAACACCTCAATGCGTGCTTTCATCTGTTCTTCTGTCATAGACTTTGCAATTGGCCTTAAAAGCTCTAACACGACTTCCCGTTTGGTAGTTCCTTCCGGATACTTTACATTCATTTCATTCTTCCCCTTCTTCAGCCAACGGTCCCATGCTTGTTCTCGATGGAAATCGCATAAGAGAACGATGGTCTCTAGAGCAGAAAAAAATTTAATGTTATTTGTTGATAATTTAATGAGTGATGTTTCTTATAAAAACACATGTGTCTATCTATTACGATGAACTTCCATAACTTTTCGGAAAGTGAAAAAAGAAAAAGGTATAGTCCATTCACTATCATTTGGGTAATCGTTAATCGAGTTTGTGAAATGAACGCTTATTAAGACGGACTATAACTCTATGCATACAATGACGACCGATCAGTCGAGTTTACCTGGGAACAATGCTTCTAGTGCATTTATCTCCTCCTCGCAATAATCTACCAACATAACTTTCGGTTTCCAATCTGGGTTCCACTCTTTCAGTTTGCTCAATGCCTCCAAAATTGAATTTGTCTTTTCGTCTTGAATGCAGAATACACCAACGACCTGGTAATCAACGTTTGTCTTCGTAGCCACTAAGAACAAGGGTATAGTGTATTTTGTCGTCTTATAAGTTGCATCCAAGAGACAGACGTTGTTTCCATATCGCTTCATCAATCTCTTCATTTCTTCACTCTGGTGAACAAATAGCAAAGTTTGTTTGTTGCTCAATGCCAATTCGTCCAACACGCCACCTTCTTCATCATACACTTTATACTCGTTCCCATGATCAAATGGCCGGAAAAAATATTTATCGCCTAGCTTTTTAGTTTCCCATTTCGAAACTAGTTCTGTTATATTTGCCTGATCAATTTTTGAAAAACGATTTTTGACCACAACTCTGTTGATATGGGCCCTGAAATCGGCGTTCGTTGGAAAAAAACGTCTATTTGATTTTGGGGGCAGTTCTTCGTCTATAAAAAGCTCGTTCTCAATGAATTCGTGGATGTGAATCCGCATATCCTTCGGCCTTCTCACACCTTTTTCCGCCAACTCCATGATTTTCTTTACGATTTTAGAATCGACTCTTTTTGACAAACCACCGCGCTGAAATATTAAAACATAAAACATTTTTTATTTTACGTACTTTAAAGTATGCTGGATAATTGCCCTTTTTAGTATGGATTGGAAACCTTATTTCTTTTAAACTTACAGATCCAATATAATGTCCAACGTGCTCCTCTGGTTTGGAAATTTGCACGATGTATCGCCGCTCTTCTTTTGTCTGGCCCAGCTTTGCTTTCAAAAGTTTTGATTTTGTTCTTTTGAGATGTTCAGTGGATATGTCAATCTAAAATGTAGGTAATTGCGTTATTATTCACTCAAAAAAAACCTACTCTCGAATTCCCTTTTCTAGATTCGTACTTCCTTTATTCCGATGTCTTTAATTTGTCTAGTGAAGTCAGCGTAATTAAAAACAAAAATCATGCATGTTTGATTTAGTACCTTGAATTCTGGGTAACGGATGATGTCACGGATTCGGATTTTTGCTGGACAATTCACTTTTTTTGTATTTTGGATTAAGTTTCGTCTTTTCTTCGCCTCTCCTCTTTCATCCTGAAGAAAAACTGTTGTGTATTTTCTGTTTCGAAGGAGATGTATTTTTGAAGGAAAATGATTTTTGTGTATTTTTAAAGGTAAATCAGAAAAGCATAGAAATATGAAATCATAAATTTACCTCAGCTTGTTGTGCTTGTATTCGCCTTTCTTTGTGAGATTTATTGAAATCCCGTCCATGTGAACAATACAATCTTTGTGATCCGACAATCATAAAAGGTACACCCGTGAATGGAATTTGATCAGTTTCCCAGTAAACTCTATGATCTTGCTTAAAATCTTGTTCTATAAAAAAGGAATTGTTTTAATAGACACTAACCCGTGCACTGATCAGGTGAAAAGGAAATTTAGATTTCAGTGGAAAAAACTTAAATAGTAAGTCATACCTTTACCAAAATTTTTAGTGGCTTGCTTGGAATATTCGACTCCGTTGTCAATTTCATGTTTTCTTATTTTCTTATAAGCAGCTTCCAAACTTGACGATTCAATCACAATGCACTCTGAGAATGAAGGAATATATGAGTATAATCAATGGCGTGTCAACTTATAATTTAACTAGTATGTAGAGAAATCATTCATCTATAGATTATGCAAGTAAGTATCTATGTAAAATCCGAAGGGCAGTGGTTCAAAGTTTAAGATGAAGAGTGTTGATTTCTGTGTTATAACACTCTGTCGCAAATTCTGAACCCCTGAGATCTGCCTGTAGAGAGAGAGAGAGAGAGAGAGATAATAAGCCTTCCCCTATGGGGAATAGGCCTCACACCTATAGTGTAAGGATCACAGCGCCTGTATAAAATAGTATTAATCTCTACGAGAAATCAATACCTTCTGTCTTTGATGATGTAGGTTTGTTTTCGTTTATGTTATTGGCTTGAGATCTAAAATTTAATTCATAATAATGAGGTTTCTATCATTTTTCTACGTACAGCTATGATGTGGTTGAAGTATAGAAAACTTTCAATTACATTTCTATTGATGTTGTTTCAGGTTCAAGAATTTCGTTGTCTGCGTCACAGTCGCTTTCGCTGTCATCCTCACTGTCGTCAGTATCATGTTTAAACTCGTATTCGAACTCAGATTCGGAGGAAGACTCGCATTCGGAAAAATCATCATACAGACTTTCGTTCGACTCAAATGTTACGATTGGACTTTTGCTCCGCTGATTCAATCCTAAAATTTACATAGTTCTACTCGTTACACTTAAATTGAATATGGGTTCAACTGTAATAGTATTTTGGCCATTTCTGGCAATCTCCAAATACAAGATAAGACAATCTGTTACGTCCAATATACTATATTCCCAACTAAACAAAGTTTATTTGAAGCATATACCTTGGATATTTCTTGTAATTACTTCAAACTCGTGGAACGCTTTCTCATACTCTTCACCTGCTAGTTTCATTTCTGCGTCTTCGTCTTCGTCTGTCGTTTCCTCTGGAAAGAGAATCGTTCAATTAGCAAAATTTTGTGAACTTGCGTTACTTACGAGGACAATTTTTACTGAAATTTAACAGTGAATTTTTCCAACCCAGGGGACCGAAATTTGAGGTTGTGATTTTTTTACCCTTAGAGGCCCTTAGAGGTGGGATGGCATCTCTCTGTCTACTTCCCTATCCACATTCTCAATTCCCTTTTTTCCAACACCTTGTAACGTTTTGTAGTGCTTTGTGTCTTATATTCTTATAAAAAACACGCATGTATTTTTGTATACTAATATTGTTATTTGTATTTACCTAACGGAGTATATTTAATATGATAATCATTTTCTGACATCTTTTCACTCATCGTGCAGAAATACCTAAAAAGTGATGATAAACCAAAAACAATTAAATTTGACCCAAATCGGGTTTGAACCAACGACCTTCTTAACAAGAATATTATATCCTTCATGTGGGAAACGCCGTTATCCCCTCGGCCATGACAACCTTTACTCGTATTGCGATCAATCATTATAAACAATTCTCACTATTACACTTGTAAACAATAATTACTTTGTTAAATCGTTTGCAATTACCCCTGTTGATTGGTCTTCCATTGGTTAGCTAGGTTAAAAGGAATCCCAAAGTGAAGATTAGCTTCTTGCTTAGTTAGAAAATTTTGGAAATTGAAATTAAAATTCCTTAAAATTACCTTAAAGCATGGCGTTCTAAATAGATGCCTTAAAGCCATAGAAGCTAAAGCTATCTCTTACCTTGCACAAAAAAAGGCGGAAAACCAATTCCTAATTCCCAATGTCAACAGTTTTGCAGGCTCAAATTAATAATTCGTTGCGTCCGTATCATCGGCACCATATTCGTCAAAACCCGGCAAGGCCCGGCAAGAACTTCCATGCTGTTTTCTCGGTTTCATTTTCTTTTTCTCGAATCTTCTTTTTCGGGTAGAAGATGTCGCGGTCAATAAATATTGCACGCGCGATGTATCACAGGTAAGGCCACCTTCTTACGCGCCCAAAGGAAACCGCCCGCCCGCCCGCCCGAGCGGCAAAAGCTAACAACATTCTGGAGGTTTGTTTCTTACGCTTTCCTTGTGAGTTGAGCAGAAAGGACAGCCAGGAAAGGACAGGAATGCCAGCCAGCAGCAGCTGGAGGACCTGATATCATGGCGTTGGCCGCTGGGTCCGATATTTCGAAAATAAAGAAGGCGAGTTTGTTTTGATAAGTGATGTAAAAGGGGCTTTAAATCTTTAGCATTCTAAGGCCGTGATACACCACGAATATGATACACGCATAGGCTACCATTTTTGAAACTTTGGATTGCTTTCAGCACAGCAGAGTTCTACTCAAGCTAGTCTAAACAATAGACATTAATGTAGTAGTGTAATTTATTTATTTAATAGTCTACATTAATTTTTTTTTTTCTTTTTTTTTTTTTATATTCTAATTTTCTCATTTTCAACAAGACACTTCTAGTTGTTGTTTTATTTCTCAACATTCAATTTAGAATTTTAGGTC
>JAUJPO010081549.1:0-10561 GCA_032270745.1 Tiaropsis multicirrata
TACCGATACCGATTCTTGGTTGGAATACCGAGTACCGATCGATTTTAACCCTTAATCCCGAAATACCGATCGAAAAAGGGCCTCATACCGAGGGGGAGGTTCATTGATCCTACACCAATCAACATTGAAACTTTTTGAACTATTGATCGCTATAAAATTGATGTGATCTTCTCTAATTTTGCTTTCTTTTATAATTTTGCTTTCTTTTCTCATAGCAATATTTGGAAACCAAGAAAAACAATTCGCAGAAATTTCAGCTGCCAGAATTACCACTACCGAACATTAAAGCCCAACTTACACGATGTTTAGCCTGTTATAATGGTCCAACCACACCGCCTATGCCTTTAGCCAATTCTCCGTCGCTCAGTAAACGAACCAGAACGGTCCATGCGGGCAATTACACCTTTCAGAAGAATTATTCGAAAGAGTACACAGGACGCTGGTCAAAAATGGAACAGAAAATTGTACAACATGTAACCGGAGAATTACCGTACCCGTTCAAACCGTTCACACCCTGTTTGTCATCTTTGACGGAGAATAAACATCCCATAATAGTAGCATGCAAAGGTCAAATTTTATAAAGTTTTATATACTACATGGTTGAAATACCGAGCTTTTTTTATCTTCTTTCTATCTATATACTTTGCATATAATTCATCTGCCAAATTGAGACCATGTCTTTCTTTAGTACAAAAGTCTCTAAAAAGAGACTAATTTTGTCTCGATTCTTCGTTCTCCAAACTCGTTTAGGAGACTTTACTACGGAAAACTTCAATGGGCTCTATTTGGCAGCTCCATACACTCTTTGATTTACTTCATACAAAACCTTTCTTTGACATGCCATTGTTGACTGTATGTTATATAAAGTGGAGTCATGGAGGTCTTCAGACTTTCCCAGTCTGCGTTTTACACGTTTTGGAAAAGGTTTATAACTTTTGAACCGCTGGGGCTATAGAACTTAAAGTTTGAGTGTGTGATCCACCTATCATCCACCCATCCATCCCCCGCTTTTCCACTTTTGCAGATTGTTAGGTGCAAATGCTCTAAAAAACATTTGATAAAGTCTGTCTTCACTTCCTATGATACCTATCAGAAATCTCCTTAGACCTTAACTGTCTAATAAAATTTATCTAAGTTCTCTAGATCTTCAAAACATGTCTTTTAAATTATCACTATGTTCGTGTTCTCTCTCGTTTACAGAGTCCTTTGCGTTTGAAATAGTATTTTGCAATCCGTTAAAGATCCCATTGAACTTGCTAAACTTGACATTGTTATGGCAATTTACACCGGACGAAAAGGGTGAAGAGGAGCCCCAACCATTCGATAACAAAGTAAGTTCGGAAGCATGCTTTGATTACGTTAAGTTTTTAGGAAGCTTCTTTTTTTTTGGGGGGGGGGGGCTAAAGTTCAGTGAGGCTGCGAGGGCAAATCTTGGTTTGCCCCGAGGAGACGATTTTGAATATTTGAACCTTAAAAATAAAAAAGAAGCTTTTTTTTTTATATCGGAAGTAAAAATCATTATTAAATTCGGTTTTTCCAAAAAACATTTTTGAAGAAGTTATCAACATTGTCGTTTCTTGGGTATTCGCATAAGACGAAATCTCATTTGACAATTTGTGTCATTTTGCCAAAGTGAAAATATTTCTTCTGTGTAAGAGAACACTATGTAAGCTAGAACTTTATTTTTAAGTTATATTTACTTCTTTCGCTTTGTTTTATAAACTATAAGCAGTAGTGTGGTTTGCCGGTATTAAAATACGAAATTACTGCTTTTATAGACTGTTTCCGTCACGCTCTTAGTAATAATCTTCTTTTGACATTTTCCAGGAAAAAGAATGTCCTGAATCCATCCAATCAGAAGTTATACAGAATTTCTTCCTGAAACCCTTAGAAGAAAAGCCGGTAATTTTTATTCGGTTGTTCTCCTTTTTGTTCCCTGTTACACAGACTTTGATAATAATCTGTAAAAAAAACTCAACAACATGCTCAACAAACCCTGACAAATGCTCAATAAACCTTGACCTGACAAAGGCTGGTATTTTAGGCAACAATCATTTAAACCATTAAATTTGAAATTAATAGATTGTGTTTACATTTAATAGGCTTGTCTTCGGATGTGCATCAAGCAAGCTGGTCGAATTCAAATACTTGGTGTGAAATATACTCTGAGTAGCGTCGGTGTGACGTCATCACTTGAAGAAACCACGAAACAGGTATTTTGATTGGCCATAAAGGTGTTTAAAGATATCAGATCTGCAAAACTTTAAAATTAAAAATTCATGTCCAGAAAGGTCAGATCTTAAGAATAAATCCTCATTTGAGATGTTTGGTTCTAAAAATCATTCTATTGGAATTAATAACAAATTTAAGTCAGGACTTGAAATAATACCACCTTTCTTTGTAATATTTTTAAAAGTCCATTGTGTTTTTTGGAAATCACTGTGTATGTGTAAAGCAGATAAGCTAACCTTGTTAAAAAGGAATGGTCTTTTTTACCTTAAAAATCTCTTTGTAAGTATATGGGTCTTTAAAAGTTCGTCCGAATGCTGGTTAAAGTTAAAAAGCAGATTGAAGCTGTTTATGTGTACAACATAAAATACAATACTAACTGGTCAGTGAGTGCTTTATTGAGAAATTTTGTCCGGTGTATAAGTAACGATCGGGCTTGCTATGTTCTGTTGCCATGAACGAGTGCAATATTTCCAGTAAAGCCCGAGCATTGCATTGAGTAAAAAGTCATGGAGACCGCTTGCGTAAAAGTGATCAGTTAACAGGTACAAACAGCTTTAATCAGTTGAACTGATGCAAAAAGGACGATGGTTATTGACGAATCAAAAATATTGTTGTGTGGGAACGGCATTATTATCAAAGTCACTATTACTAATGCCCCGCTAGTGAGCGACCACCAATAAACATCTTTCATTCTTGGGACAAAAAAAGTCTTGTTTCCGGCCGGCCGGAAATATTTTTTTTGTTGCAGTTTTACATTATTTTCGAACGCGAACCACTTTTTGTTGCTGATTGAAATCTTTAGAGTTTAGAGTTTCTTTATAAATTATCTGATAAACCCTTCAAGCTTGTTTTAATTTTGTTATATGCTTATACGCTACCAAAAGAAATAATCGGAAAGCGGCCCGGTGACGTATGAAAAAAGTTCACCCAGCCGATTTCCGGAAACAAGACTACTCTTTTTTGGCCTTGTGACACTCAATCAAATCACTTACTGATCTTCCACCTCTTCTTTTCGAAGGAGCTAAACCAACACCAACAGGCAGCTTTGAATACAGTGGGCGTCAATGGCGTACAAATGATGTCGATACAGGGCGCTCGCCTAAATAACACCAAACAACAGAAAGCCATGAAAACCTATGATATTGACAAACGGTTTGAACTTCAAATCGTTCCATGTTTACCATTTTTAGAAGTAAGTCTCTGATATCATTTTTTTTAATAGACATGATAAACGACTAAATAGAAAACCTTTTTTTCTTTTTACTTGTTTTACTTTTTTTAAACCACTAGCACTTTTAACTATCGCGATGGTAAAAGCCAGCTTGTTTCTGGAAAGCTTCCTTGAATTTCCTGACCCCCTTTTTTTAGCAGGCTCGGATACAGAGGTAATAGGCTGTAACCAAATGGAGGAGAGGGTGCCCACTAATTATCCGATTGCCTTATATGGAAAAACTAGTTACTTTCCTTGAATAAGAAAGCCTACATCATGTATCCAACACTGTTTAGAAGGCCGATATTCTCTTACTCTCTGTTCTCTAATAGAGAGAGGCAATAATGCCGGTGGGGGGAGGCAATTTGGAATATGAATCTTCATGGAAAGAGATCACAAAATTAATTTGCGGTGGGGGGACGTCTATTAGAGACCAGAGAGTATTCTTGTTATTTATTTTCTTGGTACAAACTTAAACAAATGAAAAAATTTGTTGTTACCTGTTGTTGCCGTAATATGTTAATGACCAGTCACTATCCTTGCTTTCAGGTAACCATGAGCAACCTCCCAGTAACATTACTGTGCGGTGAAACACAAACTTCACAATTCACTTTCAAAAACATCGGACAGACACCCATGAAGAATGTACATCTCATATGTAGTTGTCCACAATCTTTCGCATTTAGCAGTCGCAAATCTGCTGGAGGAGATCAAGCGTCGAAATACACGGTCACCGACAACGGAGACTCGTCTCAACCCTCTTTGACAAACATTACAAACATGAACAATAATTTTAAAGGGATTCTAAAGATTCCCGTCACCAATGACGTGTTACAACCCGACGAAGAAGTGACGTTAGACGTTGCCGTATACGGCGCGTTAAGTCCCGGTGTACACGAGATATATTTCTTGTTTTATTATGAACCTTCGGAGGCAGTGAAAAATGTGCCTTATCGTTTATTGCAACAGATGATACGGGTGCAAACATTGAGCACGCTTAGCATAACGACTTCCATTCAGAAAAGCTTTTGCAAAGAGACCCAACCTGCTTCTGACTCGTAAGTACTTCTTATTTTTTGATTTGTTGTTTTTTTTAAATATTATTTGTTTTTTTTCATCAGACACAAACTTTCTAAACTAGACTTTTTTTCTTGGCGGTGGCTTATTATTTTATTGGAATCTATGATCTATGCATTACGTAGTCTTCTCTACGAAAACATCCAAAAAACCGAACGTTTTCTACTTTAGTTTTATTGTTTAAAATTCAAAACTAGGAGCAAAATCATTACGTAATGTACATCACATGAATCTAGACTAGAGTGGGCTATCAAGAAACGATTCAATAGAATCGCTGACCAGTTCAGCCAGAAACCTCATCGATTTGTATTTTTATTTTTATTCAATTTCTTCAGGTCGACGACTCAAGACCATCTTTTCACGATGAACATCGAAAACAGATCACAGGTATCCATTTTTGTTACTTTTGTTGCTTTATAATACTGTATTGTCTGTGCTGTGTAAGTTTTTGTTTTTTAAGTAAATTAATTCGAATTTTTCTCATCAAAGACGCTACTGGATGTGAAACGAAAATGTAAATGTGAAAAGTGAAACCGCGATTGTTTTTATAAATTTAAAAAAGTTCTTGTCTACCATGTGTATCAGGGGATGCTTAATCAGTGTGCGCATGCGCATTACAAGTAGCTGACTCAGCACTGCAAGCTGACGCGAAGTCTTTTTTGTTATTGTATGAATCATCATTGCCACATACAGTGGTCTGAACCGCCATCAGCACGTCGACGCAAGACCAATATAAGACCCTTGAACATGGAGACAGTTAATTTGTTGTTAACATTTATCTCGAAAGTTAAGTAATACTTTTTTTATAAGGGGCGATATTTGAGAAATCAAATTTTATAACTTTCAGGGTTCGTCAACGCTACGTTGTGTTGAGTTCACGCTGAAACAAATCACTTGTTACAGTAAACTATGGAATCCCAAAACGTTGGTCAACCTACCTAAAGGTATTTTTCTCTTTGATAATTGATTTACGCAGCAAACACACAACGTTATTTCAACATATTGCTTCAACGTTTTGACGTTGAAAAAGACGCGCCCTGTCTGCTGGCTAAATCTAAATGAGACTTTTTTGAATTAAAAACGTTAACGAAATAATTAGGATTTAAAACATTGTTGAAATGCAATACGATACAATTTAAAAAAATTATTATTTAAATTGGTATCATCCATGACGTAATCTTTTCTACAAAAACATTCCTAAAAATTTTCGGCCGATGGGTACTTGATTGATTGTTTAAAACATTCACGATCTTTCCGTAATGGTTACATGATAGTGTCAGATAAATAATCCAGTTTGTTTAATCTTCCCGTAATTCAATTTTCATTTATACTTGAAGGCCAGTGAGTACCGGGATTACAGTTCTAAATACTATTTCGTAAGCACGTCTTAGTAAGTAATGGAGTTTAATCTCATAACCAAAAAATGACACTGTTAGTCCGTGGAATATTCGTCCGTGCGAAGGTAAGAAAAACACATGGAGAATCATCTTCTCTGTAATAGCTTAAATGGTCATTAAATTCTTTATAAATGTTATTCAAATCGGCTTTCTTTGATTACCAATCTTTGGTAGCAAAATCAGTCAAAAAAATAAATTATAAGAACTAAAGTGTGAGATGTTCAGAGATGTTTCGTGGATTGAAACCTACATAATTTTAAGAAAAATGCTTGTTTGAATATCATTAAAATGTATTAAAGGTCAGAGAGTTTTGTACTTTAAACGAAAATTTTTGTGAATTTCGCGAATTTAGGGCCGTTTTAATTGTCTCTCGCAAATATCTTTATGTCTAAAGCTGTTTTAAATTTTTGATATATGACAGGTTAAAGGTTATCATTCATCTATATATAAAAATATTCAAAATTTATGGGCCATTCCACGAGCGGCGACGCTTAGAAAAAAGGAATTTTATGCTTATTTTTGCAAGTTCATCTCATTTTTTATTAATAACGGTGTTATCTTTCAATGCACCAATTAAAAGTGTATGGAATATTCAAGAAGTTAAAATTGTCACCAACTTTAATATTCCCATGAGTAATTGATTTCTCCCAAAGCAACCAAGCAGCAAATTGCTACCAAGGATTAGATACAATGGAATAGTACGAATTGAGTCTCCATGTGTTTTTCTTACCTTCATGGTCTGTGGAATATCGCATTTTCTGGTAGATTTTTGCAATCGAATTTTTTTTCCTCATTTTTAGGAGCATTCTTTTTGCGGCCCGGAGAAACATGTTCTCTACATTTGAAAGCTACATCTTGTCAACAACAAAAAGGTATTCTTATTATCTTTACTTGTATGGACATTTTTTTCAGCTTTTGCTTTTGTTTTTGAAAATTCACCAAAGATTAGTCTCTCTAAGGGTCGGTTTCGAGGGGTCTGGTCCACACATACCCGTCATGGAAATAGCATTACAAGATGTCCTTGTAGTCTTTCTAGTTCAGTGTTTGTTTTTACTCGCTTTATCTTGTATCAACATTTTGTGTATATTTTCAGAAGAGAATCAAATATTGGTTTCAAAGATACCTTTAGATGATCAGGTAAATTATACTAAATTATTGAAATGAGTTCCTTTGTGATCCTAGATTTTTAGATGCAGGTTTGAGCAATGAAATATGAAAAAGTCTTATTTTGCTTTATTTCATAATTAAACTCCGGTGAAGGAGTTAATTAAATTCGGCTTTTTTTTCTGCATTTTTTAGTAATACCGTGAGTTCCGATCGGGCTTCCAAATCGGATTTTTAAACTCCGATATCAGATTCGTAGTATGGACAGACTCACGAAAATGTGACGAAGGGAAATTTGATTACGTTATGTTTTAAGTATGTGTGACCACGGTGAGGTGAACTCATTATTTGAAAGTCTGAAGTAAGCTGGGACGAACAGTGCTGCATGGTGGAATCGTGGAATGCTTGCATGCTAGGATTTTTATTGCTGCTGAATCGAACAGTTCGATTATCGAACTAATCAAACTTAATCGAACGACAAAAGTTCGATTAATTTTTAGGTTCGATTAAGTTTGATTAATTTTAATCTGACTGCAAAAAAATTGTGAGAATTCGATTAAAGTTCGATTAACAGCTTAATCGAACTTTAGTCGACCGACAAAGTTCGATTAAATTCAACTAAGTTCGACTAAAAAACCTGTCCGATTAGTTCTGTTAAGACTGGTTCAGAGTAGATTCAAACATCGTTCTGGAGTTTTTGTGATATCAACCTGTTGAACTCAGGCAAGTCAGATATTGTGGACAAGGCAAATCAAAAGTTGTTTACGTGCTGCAAACACGTTGAACTAAAGCAAGTCAGACATAATTTTTGCTTTTTTGGTTTTACGAAGGTGAATTTATTAGTTCTGTTAAGACTGGTTCAGAGTAGATTCAAACATCGTTCTGGTTTTTTTGTGATATCAACCTGTTTGTATTGAACTTGAACTCAGAGGCAAGTCAGATATTGTGGACAAGGCAAATCAAAAGTTGTTTACGTTCTTCAAACACGTTGAACTCGGGCAAGACATTATTTATGGATAGTTTTGCATTACCTTAATTCCCTAAATTTTCGCAAATTCTTGGACGCGTGAAAATTTGTAATAATTAAGAGATGCGCGAAATGGAGATTTTAAAGTACTGCGCGAAATTGTAAAGGTGCGAAAATTAGAGGCGCGCAAAAATAAAGGGAATTAAGGTACCCTATTTGCATTTCCGCACATGTCATTTTCTTCTGGTTTTCGTGCATCTCCTCGGAAATCCACAAGATTTTCAAACCTGAGAAATTAATATCCTGTCTTGTTTTTATAAAAAGATTCAATAACATTCAATTCATAATTTATGAAAAGTCATTGCAACCCCCCTATTTCCATTTCACTTTTCCAGGATATCACAATGTCAGACCAATCAATGGATTTATTCTTGCAATCAAGCTATAATCAAGATGCCATCGAAAATTCATTCGCTATGATTTTACATTGGGAGGTTTGTGATAGCCTTTTAAAATTATGTGTCAAGACTTTCTGAGATACGACTGACCGAGTCCGAGAGTAAGACAAGGGTGGGCTGGTCCTGGAAATCTGTCCTTGAAAATTCGAAAACTGCGCCAAAGTCCTGGAAAAGTCCTGGAATTTTCAAAAATATGAATTAATTGTAACATTATTTTGAATTATGGCAGTTTATGGCAGGGTAAAATCTCAAAAAAATTTCGTCGGATCCAACTATTGTGGGTACTCCAATTCTTGGTTGTTATTCTGGAACATCGAGAGCCTTCTTTAAACTGTCCTAGAAAACCGTGAAAAAGTCCTCGAAAAGTTCTTAAATTTGACTTGGTTTTCTGAGTAGCCACCCTGGAGAGAAATAGTTGATCACTTTATTTATGATTTTTTTATTCTAACTTCGTTTAATATAGTAATCTGTTAACTGCTCTTCAATTCTCAAATTCAGTTAAGCTAGAATCTGACAATGGCTGCGTGTCTAAGTATGTGTGTTGGAGGGCCCACAAGTTGTCGGATTTGGCTGAACTTTGAAACACATTCCTTAGGCACCTGGTGTGTTTTTTTCATGTTTTCATGAAAATCTTCAATTTTGGGCCACACCCCATAGCCTGGAGGATAGATTTTTTGGCCCTCCAGAGTTTTTGTTTTCGTGTTTTCTTCATTTTTTGAATAATCATTTAGAAATAAATATTCAGAAAGACAACAAAGTTGTTTTATTTTTCAAACAAAAACTTTTCGGTATGAAACTATCTTCAGTGCTAAATGATGTTAAGATTGAAATAAAAAAGTTACAGTATTTATGTTAAAAAGAGGGGCAATTAAAATGTATAAAAACGTCATAAAGTGATAAAATATTAAAATAAATTTCTAAGTACAGTAAATTCAAGCCTTTAGAAGTGTCGAGCCTTTTCATTTGAATTATTCAACACTCTTTTTCACAATACCCACAGACGTTTTACATCGACGAGTCGTTTTCACGCAATGTCATCCGTGGTCAATCGTACGTCGTTTGTACACGACCTATTTCGCACTGGATTAAAGAACGGGTAAATATGACCATTCATTCGTACGAGCGTGAAAGGTGTGAATAAACCCGAGATAGATCACGACGACGTTCGGTTTTTTACAGCCTGTGCTCTAGACTTACGCACATTTCTACAGGCTAGTTCGTTTAACAAAGTAGATTTAACCTGCGAAAATATACAGTAGACTCTCCATAACTCGAACATCTATAACTCGAACCCCTCCTTAACTCGAGCAAATGTGTTGGCACGGTGAAAAATTTTCAAACTCTCCATAACTCGAACGATTTTTCGATTCCACTTGGGTGTTCGAGTTATGGAGAGTATCTCCTTTGTTCTAGAACGGAAATCGTGAAATCGTTAAAATTTTTGCTCTAGAACAAAGAAGATATAAAGAATTAGTGCGACCTTAAACATGAAGTTTTTTCTTATAGATTCCAAGCACTGTAACACAGCAAAATGACACCAAAAAGAAGGAAGCTGCTGAACCAAGCAATCCTATGATTCTTTCTCCTGTTGATGGTATCAACCTTTCATATCATTACAATGCCATTCACAGACACGATTTCTCATTGTCCAGGTAAACAAAGGACTGGGTATTGTATTGTATTGCGAATGTCAATTTTAATTTACTTACCCTTAGTAAAAAGTTATTTATTTTCTCGAATAGCGAAAAAGAAATGTTGATTTGCGTGTGTTAAGTTTAACAATTTTTGTTTTTTTAGGTCTAGATTTTTTGCTCGTAGTATTAGATTTCGCGATTTACTAAATTTGATATTTTGACCCCAAAGGAATAAAACACAAAGAAACGTTAATGAAAGAAAATATGTCAAAAAAGGGTCTATTGTTCATTTTCGAAAGTTTTTATCATTTTTACGTGTGTTTACTTTAAACGCAAAAAAATTAAACGCAAAAACATAAAAAAAATTAAGAAAACTCTTCAAGAAAACGCCAAATGTATGTTTTGTATACCGGGTGCGCCAAAAAAAAGTATACAGGTTTGTCGAGTTATTGTGAGCTTTTAGATTTAAATTTTTTGCTCAT
>JAUJPO010081560.1:0-24787 GCA_032270745.1 Tiaropsis multicirrata
CGTTCGTTCATTCTTATGGCGTTAAGGGTTAATTTTATTTTTTAACCAGGTAGGTCCATAAAATGTATCACTTGTTTTCTATTTTTCTGTTTCGATGGAAATTTTGGTTCAACTCAAATGCGTCAAATTTTTAATCAAAATAGTCTTTTTGATGGGTTTTGATGAAAATTTTGATGCGTTTGCTCCGGCCTTTAGTCAACTCCCTTGCAAATGCATCACTGTTTTAACATAACCTCATTAGAAAAGAAAGAGAATTCCTCAACAGAGGTGTCCATAGCCCATTCTCTCGTTCTTGTGGCCTATCAAACAAGTAGAAAGAGTTCGATCGCTGCTGCCGACGACCGAGTTATATTTTTTGGAAAGTTGGGTTGCATTAAAATAAAACGTTTGCGTTGTGATATTCTTTTAGAAGAAGCGTAAATACAAGCGGAAGAACAACAAAGATCGACCAGTTTGTGAAACTGCTGACGAAGCAATCAAAACGATGCTGGCTGAACGCAAACTGTCCAGTAAAATCAACTATGATGTCCTCCGCGGCTTGAAGTCTGAAGAAAATGTTCCAGGTGAGGTTTCATTCAAAATGAAATAGCGAGGTTACTTATAAACGAGATCAATCAAAGAAGGACGGTAAATGGCGACCCGCGACCAATCATCCCGCAAAATCTAGCCAATCAAGAGTCGTAGACCTTGTGGGATAACGGTCGCGGGTCGCTTTTTACCGTCATTCTTTGAAAACTAGAAATTAACCGTACAGTAGTTGACAATGACAATGTATAGTGATAATTATTTTTCCATTATAGGTTATGATGAAAATGTATCGAATATTGTTCCGAAGGTTGAAATGTCGTCAGCCGATGTCACCATGATAACAGAAACAGATGATGTTGAAGAAAGCATGCCCGTTGTTTATGAAACCGGTTCAACACTTATAACCTCCAAACGTGCCGGTAGTAAACGAAGGTTAATAATTTTGTTTTTTTAATTGATTTTTTAAATGATGCGAACCATTCTGTCTTCAATTTCATTCATGCCCACAAATATTATTTGATAATACGGTTTTGTTTTACTGAATTTATCAACAATATTTTAAACACAAAAAGCTAAATTTTTATGAATTCCGATCTTCATTAGATAATCAAATTAAGGAAAATTTAAATTCTCTTTCCAGGAAAACCAACCGTTTTACAATAATCCCGTTAAAATTTTTCTTTCAGCAAATCGATTAATGCCCCAATATTCGGTACAGCTTATCAATCTAAAAAGTTTAAAGTAAGTGATCGATTGGTATTTTAATTGGAATCGAATCAGACCAGTCGTGAATCGTCTTCCAGAATCTTCCAAGAGAAAGGAATTTCGCGAGATATAAAAAATCACGAAATTTATGAAATTTACTTTCGCAAATGGCTTAATTTCCCACTTTTTGGCGAGAACTAACTTTGACTTAGTTTCACGAGAATTGACTTTCGCGAAAAAGGCAATACAAGCGTACAAATTTCCGCGAGCAGAAACTTACGCAAATTCGAGGAAAAAATACTTTTCGCAAGCATAAACCTTTGCGAATCAATAGTATAACGGAAATTTACAGCTGAAGAATTGCTCAGAAGTAATAAATTCTTGTCTTGATTGACAGAAAAAACCCGGTAATGTGATCAAAAAGTGAAAACCAAAGAAAAAGTTGACAAAACTGACTGAAAGCATCGAAATCTAAATTTTCCTACACTGTTTTATGTAGATGGAAACGAAAATGAACGGAGAACTTCTTGCGGGTGAACGAACGGAAAGCAAACTGGTTGACGAGAAGCCGTTAGAAACCGTGGTTGAATCAGGTCCTGTTCAACATCAAAACGAGGTTGACCAACATGACTTCGATAATGAAGAAGAAGAAATTGTGACCGCATCCTCACTCTTTGCTAAAGAAATTGATTGTAAGTTAGTTTTGTATTATTCAATGTTCTGCGAGGGAGGGGAGTCAGTAATTATGTGTCCGGGGCTATCGTGAAGTGGGTCAAATGTCCGAGAGGCCATTCCGACGCTTATATCGTCCACCATCCTGGTGCATCATTTCTTTATGGAACAGCCCAATGTGAGGAACAGTCTGGATAATTGAAAGTGAAGAATTTGCCGAAAACCTGACTCTTACAGTGCATTTTTCGACAACTTTACTCCAGTTTTAGCGAAGAATTCTTATAAATTTTGTCAAAATTCCTTCCCTTGTTATGGTGCACCTGACTTATATCAGAACCTCGAAAAACCTAAATTTTAAGGCCGTACGTCATCGCTTACCTTGAATGCTGCTATTTTGGTATACAGAAAAAAGTTTAGTTGATTATTTTTTTCATTATATTTATTTGTTTCATTTTCAGATGATGGAGACGATTACGGAGGGTTTCAAGATGACGGAGAAGATGGTTCATTTTATTGAATAAAAAAACAATGAGAAATGGCGTGCGTATTTGACCGATCACCGACTGTTTCTGTTCCGTTATCGAATAGAGACCGGTTTTTCGTAGCTAAAATATGAAACCTCCCTCGTTTTAAAACACTTGTCACTTAATTGCTGAGTTTAAAAAATAATTTCGATTGTAAAGAAATGTATGAATTTTGAAAATGAAGGTCCAAAATATATTATTTATTTGCTTAACACCATAAATTCTAGTTTTAGTACTTTTTGCTTCATCCAAAGACACTCGCGTTTTGTGGAGAGAGATAAATTTTTTCTTTCTTTATGATAACAAAAACACATTTACACGAACGAACAAATAATACATACACTACAAACATGAAAAAGGTACCTTCCTCTGCAAAGCACTAAGTGATATCGCCAGGGGTATTAGGTACTATAAAAGAAAAGACAGAAAAAAACCCTAGAGAGAGGAGCTATGTTTGAAGGAACTGATTGATTTAAAACAAAGGACCATTGCACCTTTTTGTCTCACAGATGAACTTGATAACAAAATTGATTATTGAGCGATTAGTGATGACAGTCATACTTTCATCACCATATAGTAGTAACCTACACAAAAGCGAAGGGCTTAGTGGATAACTAGAAAATTATGTTTGTTCAATCACGTGACCAAAACAAACATTCGAATTTCGAACACTTCGGTGACGTGCACAAAACATTCGAATGTCGACTAGCTAATGGAATGTTTTTGAAAACTTTTCGAACAAAATTCTTTTGATGATGTTCTTCTTGTTTTGCAAAAAGATTGAAGCTGTTTTTGGGGTTTGTTGTTGTGGTGTGAGGATATTATTGTGAAAAGTGATATATTTTGCTGGAAATCGATATCTATGTCTGTCTATCAAAATATATATATGAATTTGGCACAGTCTCAAATTTTGACTGAAATTCAAGTTCAAGCTCAAGGTCAAGAGACCTTTTAAAATCGAGCTTTTGGATTGGAATAAAATTGTAAATACTTGGATAGATAGATAGATAGATATTTTCTTTTTTTATGGTTCGATAAAGCTATGTACATTTTTTAAAAACCTAAATAATAATCTGTGATAACAAAAAATAGAGCTATGAGCGCTAGGAAAAACCATAAGTAAGGATAACTAATTTAAAGCTAGAAATTTTATGGCAGCCTAAACAGTAATATAAAATTGCTGCAAAAAATGTTAGAATCGCGGAGTATATAATGCTATGAAGAAATAAAATAACCTATAGATAAAAGGAAAACAATATGAGTTAAGTTAAAGTTCCCTAGATTGACCAGTTTGAAATTTTAAATTTTTGATAGGTAAGTCGGCGGAAACTTAATTTGGGAAAAAAATGGGGTACTCTGTACATAGGAAAAAGAAACAGAAGAAGAAGAAGAAGAGGAGGAAATGGATGTAGTGACTAGTGTAGTTGTGTGTTAAGGACAGGTGTCAGTCAGGTGCATGGTTGAGGATCAGTATCGCCATATGTAGCAGTATGTAAGTGAAAAAGATGGGATTATAGTAAATCAAACAATATTTTGGAATTGATGTGATGTTTTTTGAGGGATTCTGTAGGGATTACTTCAGAGTTAAAGGGAGAAAGTTTTGGTATTATTTGATTCCAGTTCAACAGTGTTTTTCAGACTATTTATGCCATAAGTGACTGATTTAGAGTGAAAAAAGGATAGCTTGGTGGATCTAGTGTTATGAAAATGGTCATTACCAAGTTTAACAGCAAAACCAGTAAAACATTTGGGGCTTTGTTTTGAATTACTTCAAGTGCAAAAGTACAGTGTCTCAGGATAATTAAGGAGTCAACTGGGAGAATCTTAGACTGTAGGTAAAGAGGTAAAGGAGAATCTCTTTGGGACTTGAAATGAATGTATTTTTTAGGGCTTTTTTTTTAATTGAAAATATTTAATTGAGATAATCTTGTTTGATATAGCCTAGTGTAGGAAGGCAGTAATTTATATGTGATTCAAAGAGTGCATAGTACAGATTGAGAAGGATTTTTTAACTAAGAAAATGTCTCATTTTGGCTAATATACCAGTTGCTTTTGAGAGTTTGTTACATAATTCATTTACTTGGTCTTCCCAAAGAAGATGTTCATCAATGAAGATACCAAGATATTTCATTTTATTAGAGAGCCTTAATTTTTGACCACTCAATCTGAAGTTTAAATTTTTGTTTATCTGTTTGACCTTTCTTCTAAATATAATAATTTCTGTTTTTTTTCAGTGTTTAGACTGATTTCATTTGATCTGAGCCACTTTGAAATTGCAGCAAGATCCTGATTAATCATTTGGTTCAGTTTTTTAAGCCCAGTATCATCAGCAAAGTGAAAAGTTTTAGAGTTAATGATCGCTTTATTCAGATCATTTATGTAAATCAAGAAAAGTAAGGGGCCAAGAATTGAGCCTTGAGGGACACCATGTTTGATAGTTTTGTATTTAGAAAAGGTTCCCCTCACATTAACACGTTGTTCGCAGTTTGAAAGATAGGACTGAAAAAGTAAAAGTGGATCACCTCTGATCCCATAGTGATATAATTTTTTTATAAGTACCTTGTGCCCTACAATGTCAAAAGCCTTTTGGAGGTCAACAAACACTCCTACTGCAAATTCATTTCATCAAGGGCTGATCTTATTTCATCAGTGAGAGCTGTGATGGCATGTGAAGTGTTATGATTTTTCCTAAATCCAAATTGATTTTTAAAGAGAATATTTTGGCTTTCAAGGAAGGCATAAATTTGATCATGAAGTATTTTTTCAAAAATTTTACTGATATTAGACAGTAGTGAAATTGGTCTATAGTTTTCAACGTTCAGCTTGGAATCTTTTTTATGAACCGGAGTTACAGTAGCCTTTTTTAAACAATCTGGAAAAATTCCAGAGTTGATACATTCGTTAATTCTTTCTGAGAGTATGTTTTGAATAAAAGGTGAAATAATTTTAAGAACTTGGGTAGGAATGCTATTTGGACCAACAGATTTATTATCAGATAGGTTACCAATCATTTTGGAGATTTCATCAGGTGTGGGAGGAACTAATTCAAATGAAACAGGATTGGGATCTTGAAGAAATTCATCATTTCTGCGATGTTTGCATATAAATTATTAAAGATGTCAGCAAGCTTTTCATCGCCTTCGTGTTGTTTGATTCATGTATGAGAACTCTAGGGAGACCCTGATTTGATTTACTACCAATGATGTCTCTGATTCCTTGCCAAGTTTTTCGTAGGTTAAGACGATGTTGTGAAAAAGGTTTTTATGATGGTTTGTTTCTAGAATCCTGATATACTTAGTGAGGTTATTTTTGTATGTTTTGAAAAGAGCAAACCTTATGACTTTTAGTTCTTGATTTTTAGTTTTTATGTATTGTTTGGCAAGTTTTTTTTTTGTGGAGATTGACTTATACTCCTTGAGTAATCCAAGGCTTGTGAGATTTTTTTGAAGTAAATTTTTTTGGTTTCAGTAGGTGTGTTTAGATCAATCAAATTATTTACAGTTTTTATGAACGTATCAAATTTCTCTTCAGTAGTTTGGTCAGCATGTAATTGATCCCAGTTTATGTCTGCCATTTAAACGAGAAGGTTTGGCAGGTGAAACTTTTTATAGTTTTTGAAAGTCTTTTTTTGTTGTTTTGGCAATGGATTTACAGATTTTATATTGTTTATGATAGCATATTGAGGAAGATGATCTGAGATTGAGCAAATTAGGTTTCCAGAGGATATGTCATCTTCTATATTGTTGGTAAAAATATTATCAATGAGTGTTTTGGAATGAGCAGTTACTCGTGTGGGTCTGGTGATGAGGGGTCTCATGCAGGAAGAAAGATTGTTATTAAGAAATTTTTCTGACTCAGTATGGGATGGTGTTTTGAGCAGATCTATATTGAAATCACCAATAATGAAAATGATTTTGTTTTCTTTCCTTGTCTTTGTAAGAAGTTCATCATATAGGATATTGAATTCAGCTAAATTCATGTCAGGATGTCTGTAGATGCACATAGCAATAATATTAGGTTTGTTTTTGTTTAGGATTTCAACACAGATGGATTCTAGAAGTCCTTTTTTATAGATTTGTAGATCTTTGCGTGGAACGTGATTGAGGTCTTCAGAGACATAAAGCCTTGTACCACCTTTTGCGCGTGTTGTGAAAGTGTCTTCAGGTTCATGGTAACCATCAAGATCGGTTTTTTTTGTTATTGTTAAGACTTTTGAGTCCAGTTTCAGATATGCCAATAATGTCGAATTTAACATTACAGTTTTTAACTAAGGTATCGAGTTCAGAGTGATGAAGTTTTAAGGAGTTGATGTTTAAATGTAATATGCTGAAATTTGTGTTTATGTTTGACTTATATTTTTTGTTGAGGTCAGTAGTTGAGCTGTAAGGACACAGTAATGCTTCAGTGTGAATGTCATTGTCAGTGATTTCATCACTGAGGGTTTCCTTTATGTCTCTGAAGAAATCAACGTTTATGTTTGCGCTAGGATCAAAATTTTCAATAAAAAGTGAACCTTGGTTAAGCATTTCCAGGGAGTCTCTGGAGGTTGACGAAAAAGGTACGGTAGACAATGTACACTTTTGACAACACCAACTGCTGTCATTGATTATAAGGTATTGATACTCACCATTAGTTGTATGATTACATTTGTTGTGAACCCATTTGTTACAAATGTCGCAAAAGATGCCTTTATGACTTCGGGCAACTGGTTTATGACACACACTACAGGGGTACTTAACAGGCATAGAAAAGAAAAAGAAAGGAAGAGTTTAGAAGAAAGGGAAAGGGAAAAGCAGGAGAAAGGGGAGTGCAGAGCTTTTTTCACACAGGATAAGGAGGGTTGTAATAATATAACAGACGGAGTGTCAGCTCAGAATGGATGCAGAATAAAAAATAAAAAACATTTTTAGGGCTGTAAGCCCTATTAAGATAAGTGCAGCTACAATATCATTGTGAATTGCATAGATTTTTTCGCTGTAGATTTTGAGAATTAGAAACATTAAAACAAGAACTATTAAAATTTTATGTAGAATTTGTGAGAATAGGTTTTTAATAATGACCTGATGCAAATATATTATAGAAATAGAAATACAGTTATGTCTACCAGTCAGGAACTCTATCCTAATTAGGCTTATTTTTTACGAGAGCGCAGGCTTTCTCAATTAGGATGATCTCTTTGTTTTCTCATCTCAATTAGGAATATGCTTTTTTAAATCCAGATTCTTTACCAACAATTAAAATTTGCAAATTCTAACTATGACCAATTGATAGAGCAAGCTAAAGATAATAACTGAGCCAAAAATCAAAAAATAATTTGGGCAAAGGGATTCAAAATCACTCCATGAGCAAAAATCTACCTAATTACGATAGTCACCCGGAAATAAGGCCCTATCTAGATTAAGAATTTAAAACATCATGATGTAAACAAGCCCTTACGGACTGAAAAGTGGTGCATTTTCAGGGGGAAAAACGTGATTGTTTGGGAGAAGTCATAACTTAATGTTTGTCAACCAAATCTTTTCAAATTTTAAACAGAAGTAAAAACCATCTAAGTAAATCTTAAGAAGAAATAAAGAACTTGTGGAAATAAGTATTTTTGGAGAAAACCACACAAAATTTACTTTATCTTCCTAATTAGGAACGAAAACAAATGTGCCAACATAAAAAATATGCTTAATTAGGATAGATTTCCTGACAGTCTACAGTTGTGTCAACAAGATCAAATATGGCAACTAACAATAGATAGTATGGTTTGTTTTGATCAACAAACTGACCGCCCAACCTGTGCTGAGTTGATACATGTATCCACACTACCGTCGACAGATGATAATTTGCACTTCTCTGCCATACCTTTCACTAACCTTATTTCCTTTGTTTTTCTCACTAAATTCCAGTCATCAGATTGAATCTCCTGTTTACAGATTAAAACATGTAAATTAATTACAAATAAAAAAAGTTGCTCATTGCATGTGCAACACAATCACGTTTTTCTTTTACTTTCGTTTTTAAAATGTACACATCGCCTCGGTAAAAATACAAAGTATGGCAGAGTAATGCAAAGTATCACCCCTTCACGTATGTATCGTTTTTGTCCTAAAATGCGCAATACAAGTTTTACAGATTTTACAAATCCTGTCCAACGGGATAACTTCTAACCACCTTAAAAATACGCCCAGAAATAAGTTAAATGAAAACGTGCTTATATCCAAGAAATGTCCAAAACACCCTTTGTTTAAATGCCAAAAAAGTGCCGTAAAGTGAAGGGCCCCCCTGAAAGACTGAAATTTTTGAGAATTTTAGAATGGATGAGAAAGTTGAAAATAAGGACACAATAAAATCTAATTTTGTAACTAATTAATATAAAAAAGTGCATTTTTTAAATTGAGTAATCAGAAACTCAGTGTCTCAATAAGCGTCACCATGGTTCAAATCTACATTTATCGATCTAGCAACCATTTGACCTGGTTGGGAATCTTGCTTTTTTAACTTTTTTACTAAAGTCAAAAATTCCTAACCAGGTCAAATGGTTATCGAGACACAGCATTTCTGATTACAAAATTCGAAAAATTCGTTTTTTTTATAGAATTTGAACTGACTGCATGTTGGAAAATCAGATGATAATATGAAACTTTTTTATCATAACATAAGGTTTATAATGTATACGTGTAAAATGTTTGCTTGTTTAAATCATTTAATTTCAAATTTGTTTACTGCTTTGATAGTTCTATGTATTTCTGATAAATCTATTCAAGGTTTGTTTTGATTTATTTTGCTTCTGCGTTATTCTAGGTTGATGGAAAAGACTGGGAAAGATAACAACATATTTTATCATTTTTATCATTGTAGGGTGCGATTAGCTATCAATAGGAAAACTCAGGAAGCTGTTGCAGTGAAGATTGTCAATTATGATAAACTTGCTGAAAATAAAGACAGTTTGAAGAAGGAGGTAACCTTGTGTAATCTTTTGTGCTATGTAATTTGATGAAAATAAGCCTTGTATTGCTGTTAATATGTGTTTTCTTGATAATTTAATTGCTGATATGAAATATAAGGCATCAATGAACACAGTTTGTTACAAAAGAAAATGTGACTATATTGTGTAGTACTTTTAAAGGGAAGAAACTTTTGCAGAATAAACTTTTGCGGGGCAGAAAAAATAACGAAATTTTTGGATTTTTATTTTGTAAAGGAGATGAGAATATTTTGTGAGGGTTGACTTTCGCGAATGACCCTTTCGACTGGCGAAGCGTAGAACCGAAAATTACAGGTTTTTGAACGAGGAGCCGAAATATCTTGATTTTTTGACGAGGAGATAAAATTGCCGGGTTTTCTTTCGCCCACCCGCATGAGCTTTGGGGACGCGAACAGAACATATTTTCGATGGTCGCCTAACTCGCGAAAAAGGCAATTCAAAATGTTTTTCCCATTGTTTTTTCCATTGTTAATGCCTTTCCATCTTTAGTAACTTATGATATCTGATATAAAAAAACCCTCAATTAAATTTGCTATGTTATTGTTCCGCGGTTTTGCCAAAAAATTGCAAACTTGTGAAAGTTTCTTCCGCAAAAGTTTCTTTCTTTTTAAAGTATACAAAGTTGAGATGGTCAGTTGGTTTGTAAAGATTGAAATATTGTTTTAAAGAACATGTCTTTTTATACGTTATACTTTTCTGTTTACATGCCTGTTTGACTTGTATATTATTTGGTTATAATTTTTGAAGGAATATTATACAAAAACGTCATCTATCCATCATATTATCAATATTGTTTGCAAATGTTGGTGACCAGCAAGAATGTGCAATAATGTAATGCAGAGAGTCTATGAACAACTTTGAAAGCTTTAAAAATATATATCTTTAAAGATTTGTTAAAAAAAAGAATAGACAACGATAAAATAATTTATTTGACTGGTAAAGGTAGGAGCAAAACGATTTTCAAATAAACCTGAGATGGATGCAATTCATTTTTCCCCTTTATTTTCCCATTTTAGGTGTGCATTCATCGAATGCTGCAGCACACGAACATCGTGAAGTTTTATGGTCAAAGGACTGAAAAAGACAGAATCTTTCTTTTCCTGGAATATGCTCCTGGAGGAGAACTTTTTGATAAAATAGGTGAATTTTTTTCATCATTTTATAAGTGATTAAAAGATTTCAACACATTGTATCAAAAGATATTACTTGCTGCTGAAAATGAGAGGAATGTACCACTTCAACTTAGGAAATTGGTCTGACTAAATTAATTAACTTTTTAATTGAATTTTTTTTAATCTGATTTCAGATCAGTTTACTTGAATTGTAAAGAAAACTTTCTCATATTTTTTTTATTTGCAGAACCTGACACTGGGATGCCAATAAGTCAAGCACAAAAATATTACAAACAGCTCATAAATGGCTTGGTAAGTTTTGAAGAAAGGAATAAATTCCATTGACACTAAATTCTACTGTAGCATGCTGTTTCAAATAAGAAGTTTGCTTTCAAGATTCTTGAATTTAAATCTTTTGATTGGACAATAAGCTTGACTATTTCTCCTTTCACTTAGGAATATGTTCATTCAAAAGGAGTCACGCACCGAGATATCAAACCCGAGAACTTGCTGATTGATTTTGAAGGTAATTTCTCTTATGTACTTGTGTTGTTATAAACTTTAATTAAATAAAAGAGTTATAAAAGAGTCACAATCAGCAAAAACAATTTCAATACACCATTATTGTTATTTTAAGTTTTGAAAGACTCTTTTTTCAATTTGTTTTTTCGATTTATGGAAACTTTTCAAAATTCATGTAGCCTCTTTATTGGTCTATTACCGTATTTCCTCTATTTAGCGCCGCCCTCTAAAGAGCGCTGTACCTAAAATTCGAAATTTGAAAAGAACGCCGCCCTTTAAAGAGCGCCCCACCTCTGAAAGCGGTGCTTTATAGAAAGACATGAAATAAACAGACCTGTCAGTATGTGTTTTATTTGAATTCTATAGTTTTTTTGTTAGTAAATTCTTCCACATCTAATTCTAAATACGTCAAGAACTAAATTGTGGTATGTTTTGTAGGTTAAAACCTACATAACCTTTGAGAAAAATGTTTCTTTCTTTGATTTCTCAGGCCTTTATAAAGAAGGAAATCAAAAATTTGAAAAGAGCGCCGCCCTCTAATAAGCGCCGCCCTCCAAAATGCACCGCACCTAAAATCTCAAAAATTTAAAGAGCTGTGCAGCGGTTATGGGAGGAAATACGGTGCATTACTAATATTACGTTTTGATTAATCATTTTATATTACAGGAAACTTGAAGATAACGGATTTTGGTTTTTCTACCATGTTCAAATATAAAGGAAAAGAGAGAATGTTGGAACGCTGTTGTGGTACTCCGCCTTATGTTGCACCGGAGGTTTAAAAAATTTTAGTCTGTAAAAATATAATTAACAAACCTCCTCTTTCCCAACCAAAGGAAGATAAATATATAATTTTTTTTTTTTTTATTTACTTAACTTTCTCTTCTTATCCTTCAATGTTGACATGTATAAACTTCATAACACGAAGCTGAGTTCACAAACTACATACTACCTTAGGGTATCTAATTTTGACGGGGAGAAATATTGGCTGTTTTGATCATGAGATTCTGATTCTTCTAATGTGGAAATTTTAGGTTCTAAAGCAAAGAGAATACAAAGCTGAGCCAGCAGATATTTGGTCATGCGGAATCGTCTTGGTTGCAATGCTGGCTGGAGGTATCTTGATTATTTCTATTAATTACACGATTTGGCTGGCTGTCTGGCTGTCTACTTATTTATACAAAGTAATAGGTGCTCTTGACAGATTTGTCAATCATAAATTAAGTACTCCAATAATTATTTTGTGCAGGTAATTTCACTGGAAGAGTTATCAAATGACGACTTTTTAAGCACTGTTTTTACAGTCATACCGTACCCGGGGCTCTAAACGAGTAGTGAAGTAACAAATTTTAATTTTTCTCATAGAGCTACCTTGGGACGAACCTCGTGAAAAATGTGTTGAATTCTCAAGTTGGTTAAAATGTAAACTCGTCAATTCACCATGGACAAAAATTGATACACTGTCCTTGGGTAAAAGATAACTATAAAAATTTGATACTGAAGAAAACATGCTAGTGAAATTAATATTAAATAAAATTAGGCCTTTAAAAGCTAGAATTTATGACATCCATGGCATAACCTTTATAGGGAAGCATCCTAAAATTCCGGGATTTTCCCGCTTGTTTTGAATTTCAACAATAAAACTAGTTGCAAACAAACCGGATATTTACGTAATGTATCCTTACAAAAGATTACGTAATGGATGTCCAAGTTTTTACATTTTGAAATTACAAGTTTATTTACAGCAGTCTTTTATTAAATTCGGCGAATCAATATAGTACAGCGGGTTGTATTTCGGGTGCAGAAAAAGAATGGGTTATGAGATCCGCGTTTTGAATATAGCAAATTGGAAATCTGCAAATTGGCTTTAAATTGATTTTAATTGAGTTTATATTTTGAACATGATTTTAGGCTTTCTAAAGAAACTTTTGAATCCGAATCCATCGAAAAGATGTACTATTCCACAAATGAAAAAAGATAAATGGTTCTTACGGTAAGCCTAAAAACATTTCTGCTTTTCCTATCCTTTACAAAAAACAGTAAAATCTCTTCAAATAGGAAATCAGAAAGCAGAAATATATGCTTTTCATAATATGCCCATGCACCCAACAATTGGTGTATAATCCTGATCAACGGAAACGTCGGATAGACCTTTTTATAACAAAGCTTCCTATTATTTATTACTTTGACTTTCAATTTCTTTGAAGTCGAAAAGATCGGAATTTTCTTCTTGTTTTAACTGAATAGTTAAGGAATGGCTTTTCTTGATGGGAAATTAATCAATTCCAAAAATCATGGAGTTAACCTGCCTAAAGATTTAAATGAATTTTTTTTTCATACTAATCCTTGATTTCTTTATACTTATTAGTTCATACAGCACGTTGAATAAAAGCCCTCACTGCTCACCTTGTGTTGACTCTCCTTCTATCAAAAGACGAAATTCCATGACTAACACAGAGTTGAATACACCGAAAAGATTACGGTATGTTTTTGAAAACAAGTTTCACTGGAACACTACAGTTCCTGTCCCCTGGAACACTACAGTTCCTGTCCCTCCCCCTGGAAATACAAAATCACGAGTTTTTGTCTTAATTCTCGCATGGCAAAGAAAATCATGAGTAAAATTGATTTGGATGAATAGACTTTGACAGCCTTTTGCTTTCTCCACCTTAATCCTTCTACTCTCAAACCATATATGTAGCATATCGGTTAGAAGTGATCTATATAGCTTATTAATGTGGACATCCAGTTAATTATTCGATTGTTTTCGGTTCGGCTATCTTTGAGCTGAATTGAGGAGGGGGGTCAAACCGGGGACCCTGATTAATGCTTAAACCACTTGGACCATCTCTCCGTTTACAAATAACTAGAGATACGTTAAAATTTCTGAATTCAACTTGTTTGTTATTATTCTTCATCTGTTAGATCCAACGATGGCCAACGTTTCTGTCTCTCACAACCGGACCCAACCATCGACACAAGTGAATTCAAACTGGACCCCAATCAAAACAATAACAAAGATAAAATGTTTTCCAATGATGAAAATCACATCGCTTGGTCACAACCTGCTAACATTGATGCGATGTTACTCAGTCAAATCGTTACTACTCCTGGATCATCACAGGTAGGCTCTCAATCCATTTTTTATGGTTAAGATTTTAAATTACAAAGACCATAATAATGGTTAAAGAATACCTTTTTCTGTAAACATGAACTTTATTGATTCCTGAGCAGGATTGCAACTATTTTAACATTGATAAATGTGGAACCACAAACTCTATCATCTCGACCTTCAAATTATTATATATTGTGTTGAATAATTTGATCCATTAGAAATTAAGAGTAACTTTATCTATTATGAGGTAAAGTAAAGTAGCTTCAACTAGACCACGATTTCTCTACTTTATTATGTAGAATACCAACCCAATTACATGGATAGCCAAGCGATTGACGCGATTCAATTTATCATTGAGTATTGAAGACAGTATGAAGAAATTAACAGAATTAATGAAAGATTTTCCACATTGTAAAACCACTTTGAATTCCCATCAAGTAAGTATTAATTAAAAGTTCTACCTTACAGCAGGGTAACAAATTTTGGCGGATTTGGCGGCTTTGGCGGCTTTGCCCAAAATAAGCGAAAATCCGCCAAATTAAGTTCCCGCCAAAATTTGTTACCCTAAGGTATCTAAGTTTTTTGCTCTATGCAATAAATTGTTTTTACTTGACTATATCCTGTCTAAGCTGACTGTTTTTGCTCATGAGAGCAATTTTGTTGGTACGCAAAAATTTGGACAAAGAAACACTATCCGTCTTTTGTTCCCGGTAATGTTGTAGTCTCAAATGGTAATGAAAAATAAGGTGGAAAAAAAAGAAAACAATTCAGCGAAAGTGAAAGTGTGAATTAAGTACCTACTGGTAAGAATAACCTTTTGCTTTTCTTTAGTTAAAAGTATCGACGCTGGACAGAAGGAAAGCAATGTTGACTTACCAAATAGATTTCATCGAGACTGGACAATCCTCACTCATGGTCGGATTCAGGCTAACCAAGGTTCGTTTCATTTACTATAGGTTTTCAAAATACCTTGAATGAATCATACCGTTTTGGCTTGAATTTTTCTTTTTTCAATTTGTGTATATCCGTTATACAACTGTGTGATGAAGCTATGAAATTCATTTTTTTTTCATTTTTAGGGTGATGGTATCGAATTCAAGAGACATTTTAAGAAGATTAAAAATGATATGAAAAAATTTATTGTGTCATAATGACACGAACCGGATGATGGTTGATTGGTTAAACTACGTATGGTAAACTGTTGCCCTATTGATGAACTGGATGAAGTCGACATTCAATAGACGCTATCAAAATTTAAATTTAAATGTTTAGACCTTTCCTTTTGTATTATTTTGTTTTCCCAACATTTTGTGTGATGAAAAAAAAGACTTGAATTAGAATTTAGTCCAGTAGAATTAGATAATGGGTCACTTGGACATCATTTGTTAGCACCTATTTTCCATAAAACCAAACAAACATTAAAAGTGTTGCTTTAGTAGACTTTTTTCAAAAAGAGCATGATAAAACGTTACCTGCATTACTTGTAACTGGCGTACTTTGTAGCCTGAAAAATATACCTGAAGACAATTAATCCAAGCTAGCAGGTATCTTTCACCGACCGACCGTATCTTTTCAACTATTTAAATTTTTTTAAATATGTGAAAAAAAAATTTTTTAAATATATGCTATATCATATTCAGTAGTTTTAGATAAAGATAAAAATTCATTAAATCACAAATAAATTTTGATTTTTTGCTAATGTTACGTATTTGCCATTTCTCTTCTTTCAGGGTACTATTAAACCGTTGGAAAAATAAATTTGTCCAAAAGAGCTATTGGTTATCATTGATATACTTTGTCTTAATGCAGTATCGGGATAAGCTCACTGTATTTAACAAAATATAAGCCGTATACTCATGTAATGATTATCGTTATGATAGAAAGGTTGGTCTCAGTTTTTTTTTAAGCTACTTTTGAAAAAAGTGAACAATTTTCAAAAAAAATTTACATAAAATTCAAACTTCAAATGGCCGTTAAAGCTTGTAGCATGGGAGATAGACAAAGATTTTGGTACCATTATAAAGCCATTTTCATACTCTTTCTAATAAAGGCATTCGGTATATGCCTTAAAATGAAGTGGTTTTAAGCTATAGCCAAATGAGTTGGGTGTGGTAAAACCACCATTCCAGGACGTATATATACGTTATTGGTCGTCGAAGGGTTAGTATTTATATGGAATTGAAATAAAATAGGTTTAAGTGAAGTGAATGTTAGTTGTGATGAAAAGTCGGCTTAAGTGAATGATAGGGTAAGTTGTGATGAAAAGTAGGCTGAACTTGTTTCATGTTTTCGATTGTCGTTTCGAAGCTTCGATGAAGGTACACGCGACCTTGATGTTGTAATCGAAGAAGCAAAATTCTTTCAGCAGATATATAGTGCCTTTAAATCTGGGATTGCCTTTGAACCAATATGCTGAAGTGAATCGAATATGAAATGTTATTTCCTCAATTACGTGCTGCATCTTCGCTGGGTGTGGTTACCAATGGTTACCAATGGTTCGATTGTTGAGTCAGTAGGTTCAAATGTTCATTCATTCGTGTTTTGAGTATCGTTCTTTTAGTATGTTTGACCACACCCACAGAAACCAGGTGGAGGCGACGCCACAAACGCCACTCATTATAAATATCCCAATCAACGGCATACTGTGGTGAAACGAAATGAAAGGAAGTCAAAAATTCATTCAACCTATGGTATGGTATTCATTCAACCTATGGTATACAATTGATTATTTTGAAATGCCTTATGCGATAAAACCAACTAAATTTTTCACTTCCAAACAACTTGCAAGCTCGTCACAATTTTCACTCACTAGTTCGAATACCATTTAGACCGGCAACTTGTAGTCCAGTAGAGTTTCATCAAAATAGGGTCAACCTAGAAATAATTATTAGTACTCTTCAAGACGCGTCCGTTAAAAGGGGTCTTGAGTGCTAAAATTACTTTTTAAAGTGCTGACGTCAGCAATGAAAATGGCGATGTTTGATCATTTTGGCAGTTTTCTCTGAATCCACACCAAATTTGACCGATGTTTGACCCCATTTTGGACATATACTCTTCTAGCTCTATCAGATGGAACAATATCGAAATTAGCTGTTTAATAACTTTTAAACATTTTTAATGCGTCACTGATTTTTACTTTCACTCGATGACAAAAGTGACTCTACCCCTCATTGAGAAGCTGATAAAATTATCTTTCCAAGGTTGCGTCAAAATTCTTCTGGACTATTGGCAAAAAACTAATTTGCTAAACACATTTTTTTTAGGGATATTATAGTAATAAATATCAAAACATACCTGGAGAGTTTTGGAGGAAGACAAATAAAAAGAGTTTGTGATAACCGAAGCCTATGAAACGGTTCTATTATATTCTTCCACCAGAAAATCTGATATCAAAATTGAAATCTGAGTAAAGTTTGATATCGCTCAAAAAGGCGTTATTTACCAGCAAAATTATTCGTTAAATCAATTAAGCGAATAACAATTCAACAATTCAACAATTGAATGCTGTGTAAAGAATGCAGAAGATGAGTGAGATGAATATTTTTTAGAAGCAGCTTTCAAATTCACTATTCATGCTTCGAAATTGTTGAAAAAGGTATTTTAGTATACCTCAACAACCAACATTTTGTTTTCACTCTTACAAGTCTAATAATTTTGACGTTGGGTTTCTTGATAAACGAGAAAGAATTCAACTTCGAAAGCTTTGACATCACATAAGATATCGATCACAAAAGAAAAAAGCATTTGCAAGTCCAAAGAATATAGTCCTCAACCTCAAATTTAAACATATCTGAATTATTTAAAGAATATATTATACTCTCTGATATTTACACCATAAATATTTCGTGTTTGTTTGCAAAATAAATATATTATAAGATATTTAAAAATCATCGCTTATATATATAAAAGACATAAAACCAGGGTCAACCAACAAAACAAGCAACCTTGATGCCAGCCTCTGCCGCCGCTTATCTTCTAGGTCTATCCCTAGCGTTGTGGGTGGATTGAAATACCCATGGATTGAAATGCCCCCAGGGAACTTTCAAAAAGTTCATGTCGACAGCATAACGTAATATATTCAAATAATTGTTAGACTATCAATTCTTTTTAGAAAACCCAGGTCTAGAAGAAACCAGGACAAAATAATTTATTCAATTTTTGTTTCTTCTGTGTTATCCTGGTTTCTACATAATAAGAACTGTTTTTACTGACAAAAATATTTTTGCAACAAAATTTAGATCGTTAACATGCTGATGGAGGTTGGATAAGAAGGTCCATCAAATCACAATCGCATTTTAAGTCCATAGCTTTTGCTTATAGCCATTTGCTCACAGTTGTCTTGAGCCTCGATAAATACCTTTTATCCCGCTCATCTCAATTTACTGAACCTGTATCATTTTCCAAGAAGACCATAGTCTTCGCAACAAGCTAAAATATCTTGCATTAAGTTTAAGTTTTCCCTTGATTAAAATCGGGTAACCAGTTTTGCACTTTTCTACGAAGTTCTTGACGTCTTTTTTCTCTTATGCGGTCCTCTTTTTCTTCTCCAACAAACTGTTTCCATTGGTGGAAGTATTTCTTCTTCATACGACTGAAAAAAGAAATAATAATCGTTCAACGTTCAAATAAAATAGTATTTATAGGTATAATATATTATCAAATATATACTTTAAAGAAAGAAGGGGAATAAGCTTTAATTAATAAACTCGTAATTTACCCTTGGACATTATTTACACTTTCGTACTAACTAAAAGTAGTTTTATTCCTGGAAAAGCGGACACGAGTTACTAAATAAACAACCTCCAGACATTGAGTTATTTTCATGACACATATCAAACAAGCGAATACACAAAGATAAACACTACAAACATATTACCTTCTAGAAACTCCAAGAGACTTAACAATTGGCTAAGAATAGCCTAAACATTCCATCTTTGAACTTAAAGCTGGATAAATAAACCTAAGCTAAATGTCTGTCAACCATCTGTTTTTGTTTGTTTTGTTTTTCTCAAATTATATGTTATGCAAAGCAACAGTGTTATATCAATTGCGAATTTTACCGTTAATACAGTGGTATAATAGAATTATGATAATGTGTATTATGGATTTTTTAATTGTATGTAATATGGATGTAATAGTTGTGATCGGCGTTATAATAATTTGATGATTAAATCAATTGTTAGTGATAGTGATGTTTTGGTAGTTTGGTATGATATTCTGGAAGGTGAAAAATGATTCGTTTTATGTCATTGTGCTATGTGTAGTATGTGTAGTATGTAAGTAATATGCTATGAGCTATGATAGTATGTAGAATAGAAAACAAAACAGTGGATCAATATTTGGCGAGCTGGAGCTAAATTCTTCATCAAAACGTTATTTGGGCGTTGAAAGAACGTTTGGAAACGTCGTGCGTCTGTTGGGTTGCTTAGTGACAAAAAGACAACAGTCAAATATTAAGGTTATTAAAAACAAAATGGTAGCTGCTTTATATCGAAAACAGTTAGAAAGCGGGATAACAAAATAGTTCATCAAAACCGTGAAGAGTTGTTTACATAGGGGTGCCACTTACACTAGACTGTGGTCTTCTGCATCAGTTTCTTTAGCCCACATCAAAATACGTTCGTTCATCACAAATTCTTGCCATGCGTTGAAAGAACGTTTGACCATACGGCGGATGGAAAATACACGCGCTACCTTGTTCAAACTTTGTAAGTGGAAGCGACACTAAAAGAAATAACAAATCTTCTTGATAAAAACCTTCTAACGGGGCATCTTGAAATCATTTAGTTGCAACTGATGATCAAAATATCAACTTGATTAGGCATTCTTTGTTTAGTTAGACTAGACCCCTTTGACAGAGGAGCATTTTCACAACACAATTGAAAAGACTACTGATATTCGGCCAAATATACGTATATGACGTCACATCTTAGGAAGGCTTTTCGGAGGCCGATTTGCAGCCTCTTACACACAGAACCCGTTCAACTATGAAAGTAAAGAAGCTAACTGGGATGATCCTGGGGGCAACTGGGATGATCATGGGGGCAACTGGGATGATCATGGGGGCAACTGGGTGAAAGACCTAAGACAGTAAAAAAACATAGTTCCGGAAATCAAAAATACCTTTTTCCAAGAACGAAAGCTTCTTTTCAATAAGATTTCTTTATATTTTTGATCGGCTAATCGTTTTTTGTATTCCATTGTTTCCCTAGTGTAACACAACCAATCAGAAAACATTTCTGTCATCAAAACCTTTTGATAATGTTGGTCACTCAATACTGTATTATGTTTTATCTGTTTCACCAACATTGTCAACGGTTGCAAGCCGTATTTTGTAAGCAAATGATGTTGGTAATGGTCCGTACTCATTTTCAGTTTTTGGCGATGTAGTTCCTGTTGCTTTTCCTTTTCTTTTTCTTTCTGAACAGAAAAAAAAATTGATTAATTGTGGGTAGCACAAAAAGGTTTAAATAAAATATTATACACGCTCGTTTCATCACAAAAAGACCAGGAAAAAAACCCGCATCAAGTACTTAAATTGCGCCTTTATTGACAGTCAGGGAAGAGAACTGAGAATATTGGGTGGCTAGTAGGAGCGCTTGTATAAAGAAGTGAAACTAAAAACAAAAAAGCCTAAGAAAACCTACTTCGATATGCGCTAGTTTTTCTTCCCTTCGTTTTCTTATTCGTTCTTGTTTTTCTTCTTCTTCCAACTTCTCTCGTTCTTCTTGCTGCGCTCGTAACAGTGTCTAATACAAAAGAATTGTTCGTCATCTACATATAGTATACAGAGCCTTATATATAAAAATTCGTCACTTACATTAGACCCTTATATAAGCCAAAAACACAGAGGTAAATATTTTTGGAACTTTTAACTAAGCTAAAAAGGTTATGCTATAAATACCATTCGAAAGCTCTCAAAAATCAATATAGAAGACTTTTTACCATATTTAGTCAAAATTTTACAAAATTGATCATCTGCCTGTCTAGCAGTTCAACAAAAAGACCAAAGCTTGGAGAAAGGCGAGACTAAAATTATTCTATCTCATGTCTGAGATTTGCATGAAACCATGAGAAACACAAAGAAAACATACCAGTTTTTCTACTTCTTTTCTTCGTTTTTCAGCTTCAATGAGAGCTCTTCGTTCTTTACGTTGTTGATCTCGTTCCTCCATCGCTGTAAGTAAAAACAGTGTTCAGAAGTCCTCCATTGCTGTAAGTAAAAACAGTGTTCAGAAGTCCTCCATTGCTGTAAGTAAAACAGTGTTCAGAAGTCCTCCATTGATGTAAGTAAAAACAGTGTTTAGAAGTCCTCCACTACTGTAAGTAAAAACAGTGTTCAGAAGTCTTCCATTGCTGTAAGTAAAAACAGTGTTCAGAAGTCCTCCATTACTGTAAGTAAAAACAGTGTTCAGAAGTCCTCCATTGTTGTAAGTAAAAACAGTGTTCAGAAGTCCTCCATGGCTTATCAAAGTAAAAACACTGTTCAGAACTATTCAATAGTTAACAGAACCATCATCTATACTAACCCTAGTGTACCAAATAGACCGAGGGCGGTTGCTCATTTTTTCCAACCCAACGAGCTCATTTGGTTCAGTATGAGATTTTAAACTCTATATTTATGTTATCTGGATCAGTATGTAAATTATATTATGTTTATTAAAAGTTCACCACCCTGCCGCTTATTGGGGCCCTCGTCAATTAGAACTTCAAGTTTAAAAACACTCATTTTGACCTCCTTTATAATTGAAAGTATACAAACGAACAGGTTCAGATAAACTCGAACTACCAAGCAACCGAGGGAAAGGTTCGAGATACTGAGAATTTGAGATAAAGAGTAAAAAAAACAGCAAAAAATACTCCCAGGGATCAAGGAAAAAGACCATCCAATAGTTTGAAATAGCCCTCGTTGTCGTTCATAGACCATCCAATAGTTTGAAATAGCCCTCCTTCATAGACTATAAATATGTTGATGAATGATACAAAAATTTCAAATTGACCTCGATCCAGACCTCCTGAAATATTGAATATTACCTAAGTGTAATGGTTTTGTTGACGGTCTGTCAGGTCGTACCCTCGGTGTGACTACTTTCTTACTTTGACCGTCATTCAGCCTACCATCGTCACAGCCACATAAATGTAAATCATCTCGGCCTGTCAATAATTCTTTTCCGTTCATTTGATTTGTATTAGATTCTGTCCGTATTCTCCTTTGAGACAAGTTATTATTTTTCCTTCTATTCTTTTTTGCATGCGTTTCATTATCATCATCATCGTCGTCGTCAAATTCTTGTTGTATTTTCATCAACTCTTGCTCAACTCGTTGCAGAGGGGTCATTTTCCTTGACTCTAAATTTCGAGTTTGTTGTTTTCCAGATGAATCTTGGTCTTTTCTGGAATTGTTTTTGTTATGCGGCAAGACCATGCCCATTTTTATCTCTTTATCTGGCTCCCTTATTATAGCCTGTTCATTTGATGGAAGGTTTGGTTTGGTTGCTGTCGTTTTCTGATTCACTCCAGTCTTAACTTTATCCTTTAAAACAAAAAACCAAAATAATTCATCAAGGCTGACCAAAAAGTGTTTTTTCAAAAAATAAAACTGTTAACTTGTTTTTGATTGTCCAATAAAAGCGATGTCAAGATGACGAAAAGATCTTTACACCCTATGGCTATGACGGATAGCAAGGTAGATATAGCCTGTGAATAAGTGTCTCATTTGTCCTATATTCGCATCTACTCAATATTTACTCACAAGTGTACTCATTTTTACCTGTTTATCTGGGAATTTGGACAAGAAGCATGAAATCAAAAATTTCACGAGGACTAAAAATTTGCGAAATACGAGATAACTAATCCACTTAAATATAAAGAAGACTTACTGGTTTTTTGCAAGTATCTTCTTCGTCAAGATTGTTATTTTGTTGAACAATATTAACAGCCGAGTTGATAAACATTTCCATCTTCTTCGCTTTCTCTTCGTGTTCCAACCTCAGCATTTTCTTTTTCATTTTATGACGTGTGTATTTCAACCATGAGAATAAACAAACTTTCACCAATCTCCTGTTCCGATAATTCAACGCCATTTGATCTTTTCTATGAAAGAAATGATAAGTTTGTTATGTTTATGAATAAACGGACCCCCATCGAAATCATCGAACACATTTGATGACTTTACATGACTTGACGTGAACATGAACGGCCATCAAAATGATTTTCCGTGCATTAATTTTGTTCAATCCCCGCCTCGTTTATTAATTTTTCAAATACCAAAGCAAAGTCCCTTATTTTGCTGTGAATGGCCTATTTCAGTGTTTTCAACGCCCCGCTGTATTCGTTTTTTTTTACTTGGAAATCCGAGGGGTATCCCTCGAAAATTTTTATATCCTCAATAGAGTTATTTCTTTTGCTGGAAAAGGCTATTTGATTGTTTTGAAGTTTTGAATGTTTTTTGCTGATTCAGCAACATTTTTTAGTTGTTTTATAACTTGTTCAATTATCTAGAGTCCATGTACACCTCCATTTAAAACTATTGAAAACCCTTAGAGCAGGAAGGACGCAAAGGTAGTTTTACCATAGCTCAAAACTACTTCATATTAAGGCATTTAAACTGTATGCAAGAGTATGACAATGGCTTTCTAATGGTACCAAAATCTTTGTCTATCTCTCATGCTTTAAAGTTTGAATTTTACGTGAAAATTCTTTTTAAAAGTACTGCGGTGTCAAAGGGTTAAGGCAGGACTGCATGTTACCTTAAATTTTTTGTCTGGCTTTCATTTACGTTTACATTTTCGACTTAGAAACGAAAGAGTTGAAGTAAATGACTTTATACTGTACAAAAAGATTTTATTTAATGTTATAGCTCATTATATATACGCAATTTTAAGAATTGTAATAATAAAATTCAATAAATGTTTTCAGAAATACTTTTAAATATCAAATCTAAAATCTATAAAATTTCCCAAAGAATGTCTTAAAGAGCTGAAACACGTGAGCCTGTTTAACTTTTTCGACAAATAACCTTTTTGTTTCTCTCCTATAACTAAAGTATAACTATGAAACCTTTTTTCTTTTTACTCCAATTAAGTTGCGGATTTGGCAAAAAAAATCCTTAAAAATGATTAAATTATCTTTAATATACTTTTTTATATACAATACAATTAAATAAACATTAGCTATTTTGCGCGAGGTCAAAAGTCTAGTCCGGTCAAAGTTTTCAAGTCAGTTTAGCGACGTGAGTTTTATATTTGCTAAACATGCGAGCCAAGTGTGCAGTCATTGAATATTGCTTTGGATAAACGAACTGTGGAAGTCGTGGTGAGTTCGGGAATAATATGGGAGCCACCTGTTTCGGTTGGTTAACGTGATCAACCCATCTGGCGTAATTGCGGCCGGCAAAAGGATTCTCTTCATTCCAGTAAGGAATGCTAGCGAATTGTCCTTGGCTCAAATTGTTTTTGTACTCTTCTGAGTTGTATTTGAGTTGAGAATTACTGAGTTTGGTGCGTTCAGTCAAAGCAGCTCTCATTAAGAGCGCATTCGGTGCCATTGTTGTGATTCCGATCCCTCCAATCCCATAAATCATTGCTGCATTGGTTGCTGGGAGATTGAGGCGGAACACGTTTTGTGAGCCAACACTACG
>JAUJPO010081561.1:0-10561 GCA_032270745.1 Tiaropsis multicirrata
AACCCAGTGGGATTGAAAGATTTAGTTTTCACCCCATTGAGCTTCTATTATCCACTGGGGCACAGAGACAGGGGTGTGTTAAAGCAACGCCTTGTGTCGATCGATGATTTTTCATGTTTACATTTTAGTTATAGCTCTGATTACATTTCTGATTTAAATTCTCAAAGGCATTTACCATTCTTTCATCTTTTCGAATTTGCTAATGACTCTAAAACTCATTAAAAGTGTGTATCGAAATCATCTCTATTGGGTAGACTTGACTTGCCTTGACTTCGAACATATTTATTACGTATTTAAAACGTCATAAAGAATCACGTGATTGAATTGTTTACAACTCAATTAGATTGAAACACAAAAGTAATTGAAGAAGAGAAGTACTCATTTTAAGCATTGTTTTTTAAAAAGAAGATTGATTTTACAATTTTCTGAAGTTTATTTTGAAGTTTTTTTTTTAACTCAATTTTTGTTTGGATTTTGCATGATTTTTACAGAAATGTAAAATATCAAAACGAAAATAGAGAAGAAACACATGTTAAGGAATAAATAAAGGAAAACAGGAGAGAAAGGATTGAGATTAAATGAAGAATTAATGATATCTATATCGTTGATATTTGTGTTGTTTTTAATTTCTTTTTTTGTTTTGTTCCATCCGCCGCCTTTTCTCCAAAAACAAGAAAAAGAAAAAAGAATCTGAATACATAACTTCGATATTGGTGAGTTTTTTATCAACGCGAATAACAAAAACCTACGTAGGCTGACTAATATCGACATATGAAAGACCCGTTATCACTTTTTAAATGTAAAAGACTATGATATTACCGCATCATAAACGAGAGATTCTTCACTTAAACAATCTTTACTTATTTTTCACGTATCTTTATTATAATCTTAAGAAAGACAGAAAGATCTTTTTTTGCAAATTTTTACTTTTCCTTGAACAAGATATCTTGTACCGTCATGGAATACTTATATTTTCATCTATTGTTTTCTATTGTTTTCGGATGCAAAATGTTAATTGACTTTTTTGAACGCATTGTAAAATGCATAGTTGATGTTTTCAAAAGTTAAATTTTTTTATCTTCTTTATAACCGTACTGTAACGTTTTTTCTCCCGCTTTCCTTGTTTTGATATTCGTAATCCATTACGTAATCTTTTCTCCGGAAGCATTTCAAAAAGTAAAAAAAATACTAACGCTCTTACGCCATGTTCAGGATGAAAACCTCAGTGCGGAAGTGTAATTGTCATTTTGTGAACTTGCGTACGCTAATTGGTTTATTTTACTCACATTTTGATGGTCATGTGATTAAAATATAGACCAATCCCAAGGGAAGATATTGCTAACGTTATCAAAAAGTGAGCAAATTGGTATTTGACTTTTGTTTTAAACAAAGAAAAAGTTATATCAATACATTGTTGTTTTTTCCCTGGGAATATTTTTAAGTTTAGGTCTAAGGGTAACTTAAAAACATCCCCAGGGGAAAAACAACATGTTTGTTGCAAGCTTAAAACACAAGTATAGGGTAATTAGAAAGGTTGATTAAAAAAATGTATGTGTATTCCCAAGGGAGATAAAAAAAGAAAATCCCTCCCTTATTTGAATAAAAAAGGAGGATTTTTGTTTAATACTTGATGATGTTATCTTATCGCGATATCAAATATCTATATTTGCTCTTGGTATTCTACGGGAAAAACAAAAGAACAAAATGATAGACGGAGGTGATAATATCTTTTACTTTTTATTTTTTGGTTGATAGTACATTTTTTTATTATTTTCTGAGCTTGCTTTTTCACACATTTTTATCTCAATGTTTCTTTTTGACATTTATTTGGTTTCAAGTCTTTTAAGAGGAAAAATTTGGTGATGGTTTACATCGAGTGTTTTTTTAGTTGAAAGGGTCTTTTTGCGGTATATTCTTATGCTCTTCCAGACGTCTTTTCGATGCTAAAAAAAATTTGGAACGACGTTACAAAATATATCCCGCATCAGGCGCAGTTAAGATTCTCGCGATCTCATTGGTTGAAACACGTCACGTGGAAGACAAATATATTTTTTCTTTTTCCCAAAAGCATTTTCATTGGGATCTAAAATAATTATACAGAGTCCGACTAAATGTTAGATATATAAAAATTATAGGGATAGTATACGTTTTTTTAAATCCACTCACTCACATACATAAATACTAATTAAATTTCATCTTGAGGGACAAATATATTCCGTATCAGTACTGCAGTACGGAAAAAAGAAGACGTTCTATTGTTCGAAAACTCTTTCGAATATTTTGATAGCGATTCGAATATTTTGATAGCGATTCGAATATTTTTGTTTGGTTTTCTTTCTATGAGTTCATTCAAATTCAAATTTTGTGAAGAACTTCAACGGGATATATTCGTTTATAATTTTAAACTCGTTGATTGCTTTGTGCTTATCTCTCTCTCCAAGAAAAATATGATATCTTTGTTATTGAATTATGCGGTCAAAATTTATTTTTCTGCCCGGATACCCTTGGAAAGTCTTTCAATATAAAGTCTGAAAAAAAATTGACATTGATGACGTCAAAGCAAACTGGATCAATTTTTGCGACTTCTGTCACATTTTAAGATACAGTAATCCTGCGATGTGAATTATTATAAGAAAATTACAGCGATAAGATGTTTAAACCTGTACTTACCGGTACTTTTTGTCGAGAAGAGAATCAATCGAATGATCTAGAGGGACCATACTAAGTAGGCACGGGACATTGTTTCAACGTCCAAGCAACGTAGTTGCAACGCTATTTGGACGTTGAAGCAACGTTGGAATAATGTTGTGTGTCTGCTGGGTAGACTAGCGTTCAATTCTATATAGGGTGTTAAACTTTACAAGGTTTTGACGTAATTGTCATTCTTATAGAAAACTCATAACTTGTTTTCGTTCTCCAAAGTTTCTGGATTGTTGACAATAACATTACAGACAGCCTTAGTTATACTTTGATATGTTTGTTTTGGTAATTGACGTCATGCCAGAGAGGCCTTTATATATTGACTCGAGAAAAAAGTTTCTGCAGACGATTTGAAATGAAATTGATCAGTGAGTGTAGTGAGTGTAGTAACATGATTTGAGTGGGATTGAACCCAAACTTTTTTCTAGTTGTTATCGAATCATTCAACTTTAATGATAGTTTCTGTGAGAACTAATAATGTAACTAATGGTTAATACACACATGTCAATCGCTGAATTAGTCTGGTTAATAGTATAGCGTTCGATGCTGAAAAGACTTTTTTTATATTCGTGATTTTGTTAGCGCTGAATATCAGTGTTTCAGTCACAATTTAACCATCATATTTTACCAAGTGAGTGAATCTGGCTTAGACTGTTATTATAAGATGTCTAGGCTTTCACTGGATTAAAAAAAACATATTTATAACGTCTTTTTCTTTCGATTTCTTTCGATAGAAATGAACGCAAACAACACAGCGTATCGACAACGTTCCAACACGACCGGTGATTTACCGAGCATCAATGACGAAAAACCGGTGACATGCCCGGAATGGGGATGCAGTTTCGACGAACAGAACTACGCCCGTAGTTTAAGTAGTTCCGGCTCAATTTCTGACGTCACAGACGATTCACTTGAAGATTCGTCGATCGAAGATAAACATTTCGCCAAAGCTTTAGACCAAGGTATCTTCAATAGTGTGCATGAGAAAAGTCGTAAAGATCGTAAGAAAAGTTTCGACAAAGACCATCAACATCACCATCATCATTCCCATGGTTACCATCGTAGCAGCCATCACCATAGCAACCATCATAGCAACCACCATCATCAACGTTCCAAACGTTTCCTTGATGACGATTCGTCGAACAATAACTACCAAAGACCGCGTAGTAAATCAATCGATGTCAAACTAAGTGGCGGCTCAAACAATGAGAAACACCATCACCACACTGGCGGCAAGAAAGTGTCCTCCAAACACAGACGTTTGTGTCAAGAGTTGTCCAACAGTGGATTTAACCTGGACGATTCAACTGAAAAACTATCCATTGACGAGATTTACGAAATGCAAAATCGCTTTTTCACATCTCTCAAATTGACAAATGACTATATCAACCAATGCTCGAACGACGAGTGTGGCTACATGGAGATGCCATCGTCGCCGGTAAGAAAGAACCGTAGCCTTTCATTTCATTAGTCCCGTGTTTGCGGGACATTAAATGGTAAATGAGTACCAATACTACGTATTTTCAGCGATATAAAATTATATTGTGTTGGGTATATATTGGGTATATGGTCCTGAACTGGTATTCTTAAAACTTGAATTTAAAACTTTTCGCAATTTTTTTTGTGTTTGTATATAATAAACTTTTGATATCGTTTCAAAAAAAGACAGATACTTTTTCTTGTGCTGCTGGTAAAAATGGCGTGATTGTGTTATGTTTGTGTTACATGGTATTTTTGTATGATATTTTTTGCGTTTGGTACATCATGATAACACGATATTACTACTATGCTGTTTCATCATGACATTATGGTGTTATCTTTTATACTTTATGTGCTCACGCAACTTTTCTCAACAGTATTATATTGATAAAATGGTGTTATAATGTTATCGCGTTTAGATATTATGGGTTGATTAGACATTACCACATATTTGAAAATTAAATTTCGTCTGTGTTATGAGTGTTATGTATTATAAGACGTATTATGTACTGACAAGCTACTACATATCAGTACTATGTACTATAATGATTAATAAGTGTTATAATGTTACCGTTGTTGTTAGACATTACACGTATTTGAAAATTCAAATTCTAATACTATGATAAATTTGCACGTCTTTTTGTGGAGAGGTTAGCGTTTTTTGTTTTTATCGATAAAAAGAAAAACTATAGATATTATGGTTTGGTATCCGATAACAATGAATATTTTTTACTAAAATAAGATGTTATATTTGGTTTGTAGATAGTATAAATATTTTTATCATATATTTTGAATTTTATTTGATCGTTTTTTAGATCTCAAAATAACGGTCCTGCAGAACTTTGTAAACTTTTAAAAGGTTCGATAACATTTCAAAGTTGAGTTTAAAACATTTGAAGAATGTTAAAAGTTGAATTGTAATTTATACCCTATTTTAATAAAGTAATTACTTAATGATTTTTAATATTTTGGGTAAATTTGTGTAAGTCGAGCTTCAAAGTGGAAAAATTATTTAAATTTTAGACCCAAATGCATGAAGATTCAATATAGTTACACTTACCTAATTTATTTTAATTATCTTAAGATTTACCTTTTCTTAACCTATCCCTTTTGTTTATAATTGCGTTATTATAATTTCTCATTCAATCAGACCAAGTTTTAGATGGGAGCCTGTCTACTTCAAATCTTAGCTCGATTCGGAAGTAGACGGGTCTCATTGTTTGATTTTGCTTCAAGATCTTGAAGAAATGCATAAATATGCCTATTTCAAGCGTTTTGATTGGTTCAATTTTGTAACTGTCATTTTGGTCGTAAATTCAAATTGCTCCACAAAGTTACTATACTATTTTTTCTAATGCGAGTTTTGTGAAATGAGTAAAAACTAGATGGGTACAGAGACTAACCAAACTTATCATTGAAAATTACACAAATACAGTACTAATCTCGAACGTGCTTCAGCATGAGTCAGCTTAAACCTCCTTAATACTCTTTTTTTACGAATTTCTCACTGTGTAAGGTATTCTGTATCTGTATGTACTAGTAATCGCACGTTTTGGAGTACAATTAACGATTAATCACGAGTAACAAGGAGAAAATTGTAAATTGTCCGAGTCCGTAGGGCGAGGATCAAATTACTTTATTTTCTCATTTTTACGAGTGATTAATTGTTAATTGTACGACTAAACGTGCGATTCCTGTTTATAGAAACAATTTACGTCAGAACATGGCGAGGTCTTCTTTTCGTCGTTTTAAAAAAAGAAGACTCAAAAACGCCAGCAGTGCGTTAAAATACTTAAAGGAAAAAATTAGAAATTTCGAGTCTGTGTTTTACATTTTTAGTGTAATTGTACTCTTCGGAGAGTACAATTACAGATTAATTGTACTCTTCAAAATCCTTCTCGACCAATCAGATTTGAGTAATAATGTACGATCGACGATTACAGTAAAAATCAATTGAATTACCTCTCATTAGCGATGTTACGTAAGGGGCTATTTAGGACGTTTGACGCGTATGTGGCGGTCTGTAATAGATTTTTGTTTTGCTTAGACGAATTATGTACAGGTCGACACACACGCGTCTAACGTCCTAAATAGCCCCTTGCTTAACCTGTAAATGCAAAATACTCAAACCATCAGATCATAAGATTTCGTCATCAAATTCATCATCAGCTAATTGTATACGATGTGGCAATCCAGCCGAATCTTCCATGTGTCTGCGCACACGCGAATAACGTGTTCGGTGCCGGTAATAAATCACCCCGGCAACCAAAAGTAAGATGACCGCAAGGGCGGATAAAACGCCCACTATGATGGGCGTGACGTGGCTATCTTCGGATGCACCTTCGACCGTTTTTTTGTACACTGGATTAAAAAAGAAAAGGATCGTAAATAAAGTAAGCCACATGCCACATGTTGAATAGAACTAACTGACAGTGAAAATCAGATAATCAGACAGAAAAGAAACACAAAATAACATATATTCAAAAATTCATAATGTTGAAAAGTGTCACGTTTAGGTCATGCATTTTCCTGAAAAATAGGTCAGTCGCATTTGAGGGTATCCAAATACCCAACTTTGTGAAATAATCAGAAAAAACTAATGAACCAATTTCGAGAAAATCCCCCAAAACTCCCTTTTCAGGCCGTTTTTGGCCAAAATCGGCCGCGAAAAAAATGTTCTCAAAAGTCGGGCTTCGTCAGATTTTGGACATTACCATTTTGCGTCTTTGTGCAAAAATCATAAAAAACTAATGAGCCAATCATGAGAAAGTAAGTGAAAGGTCTGGAATAGAGGGAGGTTACTATCATCAATAGAAGAGAGTGATCCTTATTACTTTTTAATACCTTTTATGTACACTATTACCTTCCTTAAACAGCTGCGCGGTATTATTTTTCTGACCTATTTGATTATCAAGAAAAACATCTTGAATTTGGTAAAAAAAAGGTAATAAAGAACTAAAGAATACAAAAAATAAATAAAACAAAGGCAAACCTTCACAAAGCGAATCACGAGTGCCATTGAAATAAACACTCAACAATGGAATGATTTTACCATGGTAGTGACGTAACACCTATGGGAAAAGAAGAAATATGGTCTTTATGCAGTTACCTACCATAGGAATTCACGGCGCTTACCATATACATTGTCAACCCTGTGTTCGCGACAGAACAGAACAGAATTTGTAAATCGCAAGTAGATAATGTTAGATACAGTAGAATGTGAAGTCAAAATTAAAAGTGACGTAGCGGACGATTACTGTTCTGTAATTGCCCACTGAATTTATTTTTATACAATCAGATTTTAGCTAGATTTTTTAATTTTAAATTTTTCCTCTTTGTATCAATAACATTAGTAGCTAGGGTTTAACTGAGAATGTAAATTTTAACTACTGGCTCAAACTTAAAAAGTTACAACCTTAAAGTTCAAGTTAGACTATCCGCTTTCTAAAATAGTGACCTTGGTTTCGATCAAGATTTTTTCAGTCCTTTTTAGACCAAACGTCGGAAGTCTTTTTTGAGTCACCCGGTATGATTTACAACTGTGAGCCTAGCCTATTGCAAACTGTAATAAAGTCAGTGTGTTAAGGTAAATGTATGAAATAAAATAATCATTTTTACTTTGATAGGGAGATTTCAATAAAAATTTGAACTCTTGATACTAGGCTTAATGTGCCAGCAGGCAAACGACGTTGTTTCAACATTGTTTCAACGTTCAAATAATGTTCCGACGTTGAAGCGAGGTTGTTTGGAAGTTAAATCAGCGTTGCGTGCTTGTTGGGATGGTACTTACCATAACATGAGATTTGCGTCCACTATCGGTCACATACAAGCTCAAAATACCATCATCAAGTTTTAAGAATCCATCACTTGCCGTAAAATCGCGCTCCTTAACGAACCAACCCAGCTGCAAGATCCCTTTGTTATTCTCAACCAACCAATCATCTTTCCGAAGTGATGTCACATCAATATAATCCTTAAAAATCATGTGTCCATCAGGATTCTTAACGTGTAAAAACACTTTAGCGAACATCGGATTCATACACGGTTTAAACGATAACCCAGTTTCCACATGTCGGATTTCGTTATCAAAATCTATCCAGTTCACAATGCACTCTTTGTCAAAAGCATTCTTTTTGTTGGTACATGAAGAAGTTGCTGGGCAGATTCTACCAATTTGTGTGTCGTATACATCACCAATCAATACTTGAGGTGAAGCACCTTGTTTCACCAAATATGAAAGTCTAGCCTCAAATGTAGATGGGGCCTCAAGATTCTCAATAATCAGGTGTAAACCACCTTTAGAACCAATTGATGCTACCATGGGAATTAAGGAATCGTTTTTGGTATCTGTGAATGTGGATTTCTTGATGTCTTGATCTCCGTTTGTAGTTAAAACGGTGTAACTGTATGGTATGGTACACGGATCAACGAACAAAAAGTATAAGACTTTTGGTATGGACTTTGAAGTTTGCGATGGTACCAGTAGGCTTGAGTATGGGCCAAGACGTTGGCTGTTCGCCTCAATTGACGGTTCTATAATGTTAAAAAAGAAACTATTGAATGGTCTTTTATAACTTTATTTACCTTTTATGAACCGGCTTTTTTGACGTAAAATGCAAAAAATAAAAAAATGCATCACATCATAAATTATTGTCTTATAAGGAGAAGAAGAAGATGAACTAAAAACAAATATCTTACTTTTAGGCCGGTTATCACCATGACAATTCACCGCTTTAGTTTGAAAGTTAAACCAGTGCTTGATACTATCATTCTCGCTAGCACTGGCAATTAACTAAAAGAAAAGAGAGAAAAAAACTTACATAATGAATGTATGACGATATTTGAATGATAAATTTAAAATAGACAATTATTTCCAAACAACGGACAGGTTCTAAAGGCGGATTTCCATATAAGGAATATGCCGAACAAAAACACCACTATCCATCAAAACTTCTGAGTACCTTCTGTATCCGCCACTAACTGGGCTCCACTTGCATATACTCTCATATCATTTCTAATTTGAAGGTGCAACTTATTTGAAAGGTAAGAATACGAAATATTTTATTTAAGTTAAATTTAATTTGTTGTTCTACAGGCCGGACCTGTTTTTGCTAGAAACGAAAAAAATAGAAATATCAAATTTCAACAGGCAGGCTTAAAAAGTGATTTTGGGGGTGAAAATTTTCAAGTGTTTTAAACTCAAGAGGAAAATTCATACTGTGACGTTAAGATTTCCATCATTCTTTGAGAGAGCAGTTGATACCTTGAATGTTCCATCTAAATAAAATCGAACATTGTTATAAGAATAAGTATAGATCAGATAATAAAAATTACATTTGGTTCACATCTTATTTTTGTGATTCTTAAGTAAAAATCATATTGCAATCTGCAAACTTTTCTAACAATATTTTTAAAGTTTCCATTGTTCGTAAAAACGACGAACAAAATTCTGATGAAACTAAAATGTCCCAAATTTCAAGTTGTCATAATCTCTCAGCATTGGATTCTCAGTCTTAAAAAAAAGTTTGGATGAACTAAAAGGTGGTACCAGTAATAAAATAACAGAAAACTAAAAAAGTTAAAAAGTTTGATGTTTTACTCAACAAAAGGTAATTTTTCTATATCTGATTATCCATCAGTAAACCAAAAGATGACTTTAATTTAGCGATTAACTGTACCTTAGATTTGAGAAGATTTGAAAATTTAAAAAATGTGGACAATACTCCGAGTGGACAATTTCCAATCCAGAAAATACCCCAAACAGAGACCTTACAGTCATATTCTACGTAATCAAATTATGTGTATATATAAATTTTGAGAGAATAATTTATTAAAACAATAAACACGAAGCAATAAAACGAACCTTTAATGAAAAATGGTGATTCCAAATTAACTTTTTTTAAGATATCGTAGTCCTTCTTTATGTAAGTTAACGACACAAAGGGTTGTGTAGCCTCACAAACATGTGCAGATAAAACAATGATGACATTTTTTGATTGCAATTGACAAAAAGCATCAAATGATGTAATGCGTTGGCAAAACAAAGCCTGTGAGTTGGTTATGGTAATACCTAGAATATAAAAATATTCAAAGAATTTCAAAATAAAATTTGAAAAGATAAATCAATAACATTATTTGATTTTAAAAGCACAAAGCAACCAAAAATAATGACATTTATATGACATGACATAGTTTCTACCCCCCCCCCCTCTATTTCTAGATTTAGGTAAGGTTTTTTTTTGAAATTTCCAATATCATATGGGGGGATCGCCCTTTAAAGGGGGTATTGCATCGTAAGGGGGGTCGGCCTTCAGATGGGGAATATTTTTAAAGTTCTACTCTTTCTGCTTCAAAATCGTCAAAATACATTTCAATTTTTTTA
>JAUJPO010081572.1:0-10559 GCA_032270745.1 Tiaropsis multicirrata
GGACAAGATAGTGAAATTGAACAACAATACATGTTAGTTTATTTTCATTTCCGTCAATTTACATATTTCGCTTTTTTTGACAGCAGTAGGACAGTTAGTTGTGGTTATGCATGAAAGTTTGTCTTTTTTAAAAACACAGGATCAAATACACAAACATTGAAAAATAACTATCAAGAGTACCAAGTTGTAAAGAGATAACTATGAGTAAGGTAAAACCTGTGACTAAAGGGTCAAAGTCTAAGTCTGTTCCAAGTATAAACGCCTGTCAAATTAATTAGAAATCACTCAAAGAATATTCAAAACTCACGCATTTGCATTCAGAAGAGGCCCATCCACAAATCACGCAATAAGGCAATAAGGCACACACCTAATCATTAGTGTTGTTCAAATGCAAGTGGTCAACACAGAAGGTGTATGGTCAGAAATATTGACGAAAAAAATAACTTTTGCTCAAATTTCTTACAATATGGAAGCCATAATCACCTTCAAAACCTACCATCCTGTAAACGCTACTGCATCCAAATTTCACACACACTTTTAACACCCAGTCCCAATCCCAATTTCCACTCAACTTTCTTAGTTCTAGATGTCTGTAAACGATCATGACCCCACCATTCCATAAAGCACCATCCATATAAACTGGTGAGTTACCAAAAAGAACCCTTCACTCAAGACTTTATTTAAGCAATATCATTTTAAACTATATTCAATAACGGTGTATACGAAGAGGAAATTCAACAAGTTTTTTAGTTATGAGATCTCCAAGGGAATCACACACGAATTGTGTTCGAGTTTGTTTACTTTGTGTTTTCGATCATGTCGTGACTCTACCTAAACTTTACACGCACGCGCCCAAAAAAGACGACGGCAAAACAATATCCTAATATCGCAAACAATTACGTCAGAGTTCAATATTGTTAAAACAAAGGTCAAACAAAAAAATGTGAGGATAGTTTTTAAAAGGAGGTAAGATCAAACTGATATGTCTAAATAAGTGGGTTCAGCTCATATTCTTTCACCGAAACCTGTCCCGTATCGTTGGTAAAGTCAAACAAAACAATTTATGAAAATGAAAAAGACCTTGAAAGGCGGCGTTTCCTAGGGTGTGTTAGTATATATAATGATACATAATGACGTCACAAAAACAAACAAACAGATTTGGGGCATGAGGAAAGCACATACTTACTTCTGTACGGCAAATATTTTTTTAAATGAACAAACTTTGGCATAAAAAGTCCCAAGAAACTCTTAACATGACACAGCAGAAAAATTACTTTCGGTTTCGATTATCACGGCTTTCTTATGTTGGTAAATAAAAATCTGTAAGTTTATAAAAAATGAAAGAAAGGTTCTTCCTCTCCTTCATCTAATCCTTATCTTTTGTTTTGTTATGAATCTTTGGAAATATGATATGTTGTAAAGTCGTCTTTCCACCATATGCTGTGAGAGTCCCCTCTGTTTATTTCAAAACATTCGAAATAGAGAATAAAAATATAAAAATAAAAAAGTCAAGTTAATAGATAGTCATTAGAAGCGAACTCCGTAAAGAAAAAACACAGGTTGAACAGATTTTCATGTTTTTATCATTTCGATTGGCGAGTTATGACTCCACAGCCCGCAAATTCTGGGGGTTTAGATAGGGGTTCGATCATGCCCGGCGAGTCACCTTGTGAAATAAAATGGATGCAAATGAAAAATTTAATTTAAACCCTGATTAAACATACATTTTACTACATATGTTTAACAGAAAGAAATTACACTATCATACATTCTTCAAAACTCAACTCAAATACAGGTTTTCGTACCATATTATATGATTATATTCATTATACCGAAGATATTATACCAAATGTTTTTGTCAACTTGTTCCTCTACACGGGCTCTACCGTATAATTATAACAACCGTTGATTTTCCATGCACCCCTCTCCCTCTGTATAACCTTGTAGTCTGCATGGAAATAACTTATACCTATTTGCACCATTGAGTCTACAAATAACGCTATTGCCTGACATGACATCCAATTTCCCCAAATTCCCCAATTACAAACCATCCCTTAATACAAATTGAAATTGATCAGACTACCAGTATAAATGTCAAAGCAATCAACAAACTGTCAATCAAAACTACTAATAACAATAATTGTCTATATACCCCGCAATTACCCCAGAAGGTTCTGCAAGTATATAACCATTATTTATGCTTCAATACTAGTCGTCATCCCCTTTAGCTTTAGAAAAATTGAAATTGACCAGACTTACCAGTCTCAATGTCAATCAACACAACTGTCAATCAAAACGTTCTGTGGGTTGACACCAATAGCGTATAATTGTTCCAGTTAAAAGATATCTGTTTTACACTTCTTAAGATGCTAATCAAGTTAACAAGCTTGTCGGTTTCCTGTGTCAAAAGGATTAATTCTGACTTGCCTGTCACTTTGCTAAACACACGACAGTTTAACATTTTTACGTGCGCCATCCGGTCAAAATCAGAAAACTATATTTCCTTTAAACTGAAACAAGATTTAATCTCAAATGACCCCCCCACCCCCTGCGATGAACCAAATGACGCAATAACGTTAAAATTCAAGCTCCATCAAGAGATCATTAAGAAAAAATGACCAAATTGAAGCTCGTCATGCAATTTCGGAAAGATTTGTGTAATCTTTGGTGACGTTCCTCCAATTTTCCCTAAATCACGTCCATCGCGTCCGATTCCACAAGCACCGTACCGTATTCCAAATAATCATATATTTTACCTTATCAGACAAAAATATGTCGGAAAAAAGTGACGAATTATTTTGGAGGTGAGGAAAATTATGTCCGACGAATAATTTAGTCCGATATTGTTATGTCCGATAAGGTGTTATAAACAATCCCCTAAAGAGAAATTAGCAGATCCACAACCTCAATATCAAATTCCCCAAATTCCCCAATTACAAACCATCCCTTAATAAAAATTGAAATTGATCAGACTACCAGTATAAATGTCAAAACAATCAACAAACTGTCAATCAAAACATTCTACGTTTGACAATTGCATATATACCGTATACGCTGACCAAGGCACGTCATACCCGTATAACTCTCTTTTTCTACACCCCCCGGAAATCCGGAAATAGTGATTACCAACTAAAATTGTAACCTGCATCTCAAACTATTTTGCTCCTTTTTCTTAATGTACCAAAACAATCTACAATGCACAAAAAAAAAAAAACCTAACTACCACCACCCCTTCACCATGAAGAATCCTTTTTTCTGAAGAAGAAAATATTGAACTTAAAACCAGCTCACTAAAAGTTAAGTCTTTTTCTTTTATAAGAACAAATTTATAAGAACATCGAGCCTCAAATTTGGTGGTAAATTTTACCAAAAACTATGAAGAACTCACAATTTGAGCATGGTAATTTTAATGAAAGCTTAGACCAACGGAAGTATTTTAAGCATATATCTAATGTAGGGGGGGGGGGTATATTAAAATTTGAAGGAGAAGAATTAGAGGGAAAATAGAGAATATGTGGATCAAAGTTAAAATCAGCCGAGACTCAGACGATATTTACTGGTTCTTATAAAAATGAAAATAGTGTAAAAGGTTTAAATTTTAATCATGTATCTTTAGCGTGTGCAATCTATTTTTATTGATAGTGTACCAATTACGTTTTAGAGTAGGCCTTTTCAATAGGTGTGAAAATGTTCTTCTATTTTCTTCGCATTTTAGCGCTTTTTCGAAAAGAACAAATTTAAACACGTGTGCATTTAATTATTTAAAGGAGGGAATTTTGAAATTGAGTTGAGGCTCAAACCGTTCTTATTTCTTTTGCACTTTCAGCCTCAAATTTTTCTCATTTTGTTCTTACTTTTTGGTGGGGAAAAATAACTTTGTGAGCAAGAAAATTTCTAGTCAATGTTTTAAAAGATATTCGGTAAAAACATGTTTGAAAAGAAAAAAAATACCGCTTTTGAAAAATCTCGAGCCTCAGACCTGTTCTTAAACTGTTCTTATTTTTTGGCCGTTTTGAGCCTTGTTGTTCTTGTGAAATTGTTCTTATAAAAAAAAGAGTGTCAAAGAACATTATAAGGGTTTCATTGCAGAAAATTTAACAATATCCGAAGGCTTTAGGTACCGAAGAATTCAAACCCTGTAGTTTGAAAATCATGAATTATTTTTTACACGTTTTTTTTATAAGAATCGTGTTTTTTGCTTTCATGATGAATATTTTTGGTGGGAATTATAGTAAAATATTCTTATCATATATTCTTCAGTTTAAGACAAGGAATATAAATAGGCAAATTGAAGATTTTAGATTTATTTATAAAAAAAATTCCAAAAATTAATTTGACCTAAACTTTTAATAACTTTTTGGCCAATTTCATCATGCATTATTCTTATTAAAGTGTATTCTTATAAACAAAAACACAATACCCTCTTACTCCACTCAATGAATTTAAAAGTGGTCTGTTATTAGCATCTGCGGTAGCAATAGCTAGCTATTATTTAGCTAGCTAGTAACTTATTTACATCAACTTTGAAGGAAATAAAGGGAGCACATTTCTAAAAGTCTACAGAACTTTTGACCAGCATTGATGTCATTTAAAATCGTACACGTTTATTTATAAGAACATTATAATTCGAATAACATGTTCTTAATCTTTTGATCTTAAAGCCTTATGTTCTCATATACTTTGTTCTTCTGATAAAAAAATTGTACTTACTTCAAGGCTCGCTATGTCACCATTGCTGCTTATCCTCAAGATCCTCGAATTATGTGAAAACTGTCCACACGATTTGCACATTTCGATTCTTTTACCAGGTTAAACAAAACAATATGACCAAATTGATGTTATATTATCGTAATACAACCCTCAAGAAGTGTACCTTTCGTTGTTGGTATAGTTTATAGTGTAGTTGCTGTAATAGACCAAATTATACGTTTCGTTGTATTATATACGATGTGTATTACGTCGCCATACTATGTGTAATATACTCGTTGCCTTTACTCTTACCTATATTCTGAAGTTTAAATAGGTTTTCGTCCAAAAATGCGGTATAAAAAAAAACAAAAACGGTGGAGTATTTAAGATGCTTATTTTGGGAATAAAACGTTCTCCATCTCCTATGCAATACACTATTTTTCATGAAAAACCTCACGTTCAGCAACAAATAAAACGGTTGAAAAAATCGAGCAAAATATTTGCCAATTGCTTTCAATATCTAAAAAGTGCTGATTGAAAATTAATTGCAGAGTTTATTATAATACGGTCGATCATCGGTTTTACAGGCGGGACCATTAAAACTAATTTAGAACATTAATACCGAACAAACGATTCTTTTACTTTGAAATTAAAGGTCAAATTGTACACATTATTCTACGGTCCTAATCGGTTTTATTCGCAGAATCATGAGATCAACCATGTGAAATATTTCGACTACTTCTTGAATGTAATTGTTTTATTACAGGTGAATAATAGAAATTGGAGACAAAAGGCATAACATTTTAGAGCGGAAAATTTCCAGAAAAAATAAACAGCAGAAAACCGCCAAATATCTTGGTAAAGTTATACCACTAAATACAGCTAAGTCTTCTAACTAATCTCAAATCATTACGTTTGTTACCGTGGGTACCATAGATCAACAAAGTATGAACTGTGAAGTTTACTATCCATGATCTTATAGTTTTAAGTAATCCTTTGAGGTAGTGACAATATTATGCAAATACTCCGCGCATGCGCGATGAAAATCATGGCATTTTCACAAAAAACTTGCCCTCTGATAATCATGGTATACATCAGTCCACACTTCAAAAAACACCAAGCGCCATGACACTCATATCGTTCATCAATGCAAAAACTTGGTAGTGATACAATGCTGGACAAAAAGGTCCGTAGACTTGAAATGAGCTCCTTCCTTCAAATTTGATGTAAATAAGGTCACCTACTAGATGCAAACAAACCACTTTCAAAAGCAATGAGTGGGGTTAAGAGGGTTAAGAGGAATATTGTACCGTGTTTTTGCTGATTTTCTGCTATTTAAAAAAAGTCTATAACCTTTTGACAGACGTTGTAGTCATAAAGTTAACCCAAATATTACGGGTAGCACGATTTGGCGAACTGAATATGACCGAGCGAGAGGTTGCTAGTCATGGTACCCTACGGAAACACTTCAAAGAGCCGTTTAACAATATGAAAAAATCGACTCTCAGTTATCCAAACCATTATTCCTAACGGTTTAGAAGAACTGAACGTTTAAAGTTTGACCTATGCAATGAATGAAATCTGCGAAATTCGTATACCCATCACTCTACCGCCGCACAATCTTTTTCCTTTAGCAGCCTTATCTGGCCGTATACTCAGTCACATAGTTTTGCCAGCGATTGGATTTCTTTTACGGATGATAACATCGTCTAGGAGTTAAAAAGTTCAAGATAATCTCAAAAACTTACCAATCGATCATTGGCCATCTTCTCTATCATAAAATTGTCCAGGTAAAACCTATTCATCATCCGTGATCCAGATAACTAATTGATACTGAAGATGACAAATTTCTTGTGGTGAAAATCATCCTTGAATATACTCCATGTTCGAATAGTATTTTTCTTTGTGAATTAGGTATAACTAAAAAATGGGAAATACAGTTTAACTCATGTATTGGAACTCCTACAATTCGAACAAAATGTTCGGTCCCGTCCGACTTTATCAAACTCCAATAATTCTAATACTCACGTAATTCGAACAAATACTGGTCCCCTAGGAATTCGAATTACACGAGTTTAAATGTAGTAAGTTAGTGATTTAAAAAAAAACCCTATGCCAAGGGGCCACTGGGAAGAAAATGTCCCCCAGGTCAAAGATTACCCAATTTTGTATTCACAGAAAAAAAGACCCATTCCTTTTGAAAAAATATAGAAAATTTTAGAACAAAAAACTTCGGTATCCCCGGTGGTATGAAGATGGAATGGCGGAATGCTGGATAACAAATTAAACGATCGGACTTCATCCCGTTCCTCTTCATCTAGTCAGTGAAACAGGGGTATTATAAAAATGTTATATCAGACGCAGTGAGAACAGGTCCAACTCGCGATCCTGGTAAAGATTAGCATAAAAATTCGATCAACTAAATTTTGATCGCCAAATAATGTTTCATCCCATATGAAGGACTATGAAGCTTTCGAACAAAAAAGAACAAAGTTCGTATTATAAGTGAAAAGAAACTCGAATTTCGATACCCCATTGGATTTTTTGTTTCTTTATTTATTCCCACCGACAAAAAGATTTCCATGAGTCACAGGGAAACAGGGGTGTCAGAAAACATTCGCAGAAGAGGTCAATAAACCCAAAATTAGATAATACGTGATATACAGCTCAATACGACACAAAAATGCTATCGTAAAATTTATCTCATGTAAACCCACTAAAAATTAAAAATTTCATAAATAGCTAACGAAATATTCATAAAGCATGAACTACCAATGAAAGAAAATACCGTCAGCATCGCGCTAACCACGCAACCCGTTGGGGGCCTCATAAAGACTAATCTTCATTAAAAACATCTTCTCTTCCAATCTCCAATGTTAATTCAAAATGATTATCTGATTGTCCAAAGTAAATCATCCTTCATTCATAACATACTATATTCTTAAAAAGTTCATTCAATACATTTTCAACACAAAAGAAGAAGCACATTTTCTGAATTCTCGTCCACTTTATCGAATATTTTTCATTTTGTTTTTGCATATTTTGCTGTGTAGAACATGCCTTCTGCAACAAACAAATCACGCTCTAGACAATTCACAACATGATTTTTGTTGTAAATTTCACATTTTTATCAAAAGAATAATTTTTGTCAAAAAAAGTTTCAAAAAAATTCTAAACATCTTCATACGATGTGATTATATTGTTTTGAACATAAAAATCTCAAAAAGTAGTAAAATTTCGAAAATTCTCAATCTATTCTTTGATTTTTGTGCAAATACTTTATTTAACTCGAGTGCAAAAATCTCAATTAATTTTTCAATTAATACTGCTGAACTCAATTACTGCTGAACTTTTGCCTAACTTCTGCTGATCTTAATACCGCCTGTTTAAAGAAGCCCTCTATTCTTTCACAGCTCGCAATCCAAACTCTAAAATAACTCTATATAAAGCTGACTCTCAAACACTCTCGAAAAAAGAAAACATTACCACAGCCAGCACATTCTGAGTACACTCAATCTTAAGAAAATAATCTCTCATATCGAAGGCGCCATTTTGGTTGATGTGAGTGGTTCCATTTTTTTGCGGCTAAATGGACTAGTAGTTAAAGAAATATCTTAAGTTGCATCATTTTTGTTTAATTTTAAGCTTCCAGTTTAAATTGTTCTATTGATAAACAAAATGAAACATTTTCAACTTCCTTTCAAACGGAAGTAGTTTTAGCGGTTTGAAGCAGTACATTTGAAATACTTGTTGAATAAAAGGCAAAATTAATCTTTACGTACCCGGACGGGGAAGGTCACTCACTCAGGGTAAAGGTTTTGAAGTTCTGGCAAAGCCCAGGTCTACTGTAAGGGGCCGATTTTTTAAGTCGTTTTCGTCTGGGAGCGTACCGTCTAATTTTGATATCTTTAGCATAAAAACCAAATTTTTAATTGGCCAAAAAAATTAGTTTAACGGTCATCTTTTTTCTACGCCAGCGTTGAAGGTTGAGATCTTGGGAAAACCTTGGAACATTTTCTTCAAAAGATCTTGATAAATTCTGCTTTTTATCCACACTTTGATTTGCTAGACAAAGTTGCAGATATTCTAAGATTTGTAGAAAAATCTACGCTCTTCTAAACACGCAATTTTGTAATTTCAAGTTTTAAATGGATTTCTGGCTTACTTTGATTTTAGAAGGAAAGATGATGAATGAAAAGCTTTTTGATTTTTATTACCATTTGCCACAACCTCGTCCCCAGGGTATCCTCTGTGCTATTCGACATTTTTGTATGGCGCGTCAAAGAATACCCTGGAACTGGCTACTTTTTAATTACGTAATCCATAAAAGAGTTTTCCAGGATTATATCTCGAGCCATATCAAAAACGTCAAAAGGCGCGGGATAAACCCTGGGAACGAGAGATCACCATTTCCCACGCTAAACCATGTATTCAATAGAATGGAGGAGAGGACTGGGGACGAGTTTGGTATTCAATAACACAAAAAACAAAGCACCCTGTAGAGTCAACCAGTGAAGAATTCAATTCTATTGAAAACTAATCTGGGCCGAGATGAGGTCTTTTTATAACCAATGTCAGCCAATGCTTCTCATTTTTATGAATCTAAGCATTATTGGCAGACCCACCATGGTTGGGTCCGACAAGATAATCTTTACCCTCTTTAATTTGGTTAAAAAACTCCCATATCTCAAAGTGACTATCAATTTATTTTTGAAAAACAATGTGCAGCCCCTTTGAAAAATATTTAATCCCGCACTTTCTTCTTTTTAACACCAAAATTTTTTCCTAACCTTAAAACCTCCGATCACCCCCCTCCCCTATTTCTCAATTTTTGGAAGGTCCCACCTTGTTTAGAGAGGGGTTCAAACTTTGCAGGGACAAAAGAGTCTGAGATTACAGCATACTGAGACTCCATTTTAGAGTTGAATTTTAGCACTTCTTGTGGTTCATGGGACACTGAGAGCCAGTTCCCTGGGAATTTTAGTTTGAAACCACCTCAAATGAAAAGGCAAATAGTCTTCTCTTCATCTATAAGTAACAATCATTTACAGTGGAGCAGAAGAATCCGAAGAATCTTCCCTAAACTTAGCCAGGCTCCTCTAAAATACCACAAAAATCGTCATAGCATGGATTTTCAGACCAAAAAAGACCAAAATATTTTGTGATTTTACTCAATTTAAAAAAATAAATCTAAGTTTCAAACTGTCCCAAACTTGTCCCATTCTTAAAAAAAAAAAAATTGTAAATGGTCAAAATCTAAAGCCATTAGTAGATTTTGAGACCTAAAGATTGGAATGCAAGAGACTCCTTGGCAAACAAGATCTAAATATCAGAAAATTTACCCCCTTGATAAAGGTCATCTTAAACTTTCGGGTTGAAACAAAGATGCCATATTTTCTTAAAAATCAAAAAATAAATTCAAGCAGCAGTTAATTTTTGACAGATTCAAAAAGAAATTCAGGAATTACCAAAAATCATAATATCTCCATCTGGATTGAATTTGAGATAAAAACTTCTAAAAAGTATTTAAAGGACTAAAAAGTATTTTATACCTTCTGGTATAAAATTAAAACTTTGACATTTTCAAAACCCCTGGCTATTTCAAACACCATACTGTAACAAAAAAGGTTAATTATCTCATTAATTACCTGGTTGGGGATAATTATTTCTTAATGACTGGATAGTTTATTAGGTATACAACTTAAGGTATCAATGAAATAATTAACTTTCTAATAATTAGCCTTTATGGTGGAGTGAAGACTAAACTGTATATAGTACAGACTAGGCTATGAGGAGTATAAAAGAAGGACAAAGAAGGCTAGGAAATCAGTTGAAGTTCCTCCTTCATGGAGTGATGACATGGGCAAATA
>JAUJPO010081583.1:0-10557 GCA_032270745.1 Tiaropsis multicirrata
CTCTCTTTTAAATTTTCCCAACCCCCTGGATATCCTCTCTTTTAAATTTGCCCAACCCCCTGGATATCCAATAGAATATTGAATCCCCTGGATGTCCGATATCCTCAACAGGTAGGCACGGACTATTTCTGGAAAAGCCCATTGTACTATAGAGAGGAATCGATCCTGAAAATTTGAGCTCAGAACTTTTCTATCATTGTATATGGCCACGTTTGTTCCCGGGGGGGGGGGGGTCACTCGATTTAAAAACGACGGTATGTGCGGCCTCAAATTCAGATCCTTACAGGTGCAGTGGAAAATTTGGCGAAAAAACGACCCTTACAGTGCATTTTTCGACCATTTTTCCCTGGTTTTAGCAAAGAAAATTTAAAGTTTTCTCAAATTTTCTACCCTTAAGGAAAGGTGTATTACTGAGTCCTCTAAGCTTTACTTTACACAAACTATATACAAACATATCTAAAGGTTTCGAGACTTCAAATATTAAGAACACTTTTAAAGGTTTAAATAGCCTAAATTTCCTTAAAAATAGCTAAAAGTAACCTACGTTCACTATATGTTTTTCAGCAAATATTAAGAACACTTTTAAGGTTTAAATAGCCTAAACTTCTTAAAAAACGGAACAGTTTTAGGTTTAAAAGCAGAAAAGTTAAGAACGTCTGAAAGGGATTCTTATACTCACCCTGTCTGTTCTCGTAAAAACCATATAAAAACGTAACGTGTATCTGAAGTTATCAATTTTCTGAATACTCCCACAATTAACGAACCATCTGCATACACTTAACTTAAGTTGAAGCTTTCTTTAACGAAAAGAAAGATCCTACGATTAAAACTTTCCAACATCTGTGCCAGAGAGAACACTGATAAGAAAGAATATAATATGTAATATACATAATCAATGATGTTCCAGAGCTGAAGTGTCTCTTTAATAATGACTTATCTTCAAACTTGCTGGTTTGTGGTGCTTGCGGAATGGTAGGAATAGGAATACGATAGGAATTTGCTACGATACTGAATTGTTATATTGAATGAAACGTTTGTCCTTTTTCTTCTTTATGTTTATTGATTTCTTCTGTCTTTGTTCAAAAAACAAAATACGGCTAAGTTCACTCACTCTGTGCCAGTTTAAGTGAAAAAGAAATGTTTAATGAAAAAAACTTGTAAGACTAGTTTTAGTACTCTGTTGTATTGTACAAGGGTTAAACAACAGTAGACCAACCAGTAAATCCTAAATTTTGTTTGCGAATATCAATCGTTTTCTCATAATTGAAGGTACCATGATCTGATGAAATTCTAAATATGCAATATTATGATTACTAGGAAAAAAATTTAGAATTTCATCACATATCATGGTACTAACTTTGATTGAGAAAAAAGTTTATATTATCGAACAAACTTTAGAAATTACCGGTGCAGAATCGATAGTAGAATCAAATAGATACAATAGCACAATACAACAGAGAACTAAACTAGTCTTACAGGTTTTTGGTTGTTTGCTATTGTCAATCACGTAATCATGATCGCGTTGCGCATAGTCTCATTTCCTTAGGCTGCACGTCAAGCAAGCAATTATACGTAATGATTTCTTAGTATTACTAATAGTAAATTAGCTACATTATAAACAATATGAGTATATGACATTTTTGATTTTAAAATGTATTTTTTGTTTGTCTGTTGGTTTGTTAGATCTTATGTATTTATGGGATATTTTTCTTACCTTCATGGTAAAACTAACAAATTTGGAGTTAACATAGTCGTTGATAAGGGCTTAATTAAATTGTTTTAAACATTACAGTACTATTAGTACTAGATGGGGTTATAGACCCCTGGATGCCTTAAGAACATTTCTATTGTTCGAAATCTTCAAATGACAAACTTTCAAATGAGAAGTTTTTAATTGTGCTAATTTGTATGTTGGTATTTAAAGGCGACTTTCATGACTTTCTTTCTCTCTGATTAGAATATATCTGTCAATTAAATTTTACATCTTATTCAAACAAAAAAGAATTATTTCTTCAATCGTCATCTTCTTCCTAAAAAGAATCTAAAACCAGTAGTGGGAAGGATGTTTCCATGTTGAAAAGGACGAGGAAATTAGATTTAAATGTCTTAAATGAGAATATCGTGGTTCCTCCATATCCACTTATATAAGGTTAATGAGATACATGTCTTTATTGAAAAGTATTTAGTTGCATTATCCATAAATTAAATAAAACTCTTATAGGTTTATAATTAGCTCTTTTGGAGAGAATAATGTTAGCTTTTCCATATGGTTATTAAATTTGTTCGTCTCAAAATAATACAAACATTCTGGTGATGAATTGAGTGTGGTTTAAGAAGCTGTCCACTGATGTGGTTGTCTGTGTAGACATTCTTCCTTCTTGTATATTTCTTGGATAGTGATTTCTTTGTCACTAGTTTTTCTTTCAGTTTTAAGAAAAGCAGAAAGAAGATTTGTTTTTGGAGAGAATAAGTCATCTTTACATAGGATCACACTGACGAATCGTTGTTAAATTTGTTTGTTTCATCACAAATTATACCAAACACTCTGATAACGCACTGAGTGTAGTTTTTGAGCCTGTTGCAATCTGTTCGCAGATGTTAGAGGTTATACTTTGGTGATATTTCTTTGATTCCATAGTCATGTTTTTACTAGATTTCTTTTTTTTCACAACAAACGGCAGTCTTCAGAGAAGGGCAAAGCAGGAAAAGAAGATTTGTATTAACTACTGATAGATTTTGTTTAAGATTATGTTACACCCCTGTGTCCTGAAGTACCAAGAGCTCAATGAGTAAGTTCAAAGTCCAAAGAACATGTGATTTTTCACTGGCTTGGGTGACCATTTTGTCCATTTGGATTTTCTTTCAAGGGATTTTTTCCACTGGGAACGATCCCAATGGGTCACAGAGACAGGGATGTTATGTTTGAGGTTTGGAAAAGATTTTAATATGCAGGAAGAAGAAAGATATCCCATCTGATCTCTATATACTATATAGATAAAGAAAGAGAGTTTTAAGTCATTCAAGATATCCAAGCAGGGTTCAAGGAAAACACGATGGTGCCTGAGAGTAAGAATAAATGTCTGTTTTGTTGTTTTCCCAGATATTGTAATATAAAAACCAATGTTATAATTACACAGAAATTTGTCTAGAAAAATTATATTCCTTTTTCTGAAGGTGCACTTCGAGATGTGCTTTTTCATGATTCGAAATAACAAGCGATCCTACCACAAGGAAATAAAAGATTCCTGTCATGGAAGTTGCCATGTGTGTAAAATTAAGTCCAGTTTGTTTATTCATTAAGTTATAGTTATAGGTAGAAGTTCTTATCTTTTGAATTTGATTCAAGTTTCTTAAAATAATCTAGCATTATGTCCCATATTAGCTTGAAGTTACTTTTCCAACGTTCCAAAGTACGCTACAAGTGCTAGCTACATAGAGGACTATAAGTTATGGAGTTCCTTAACTTGCTGCCTTTTTTTGTAGCTAGCACTTGTAACCGTTCGGCAGAGTGATTCGATCCCTGGTGCCGGGTCATCAAGAACGACAATTTAACTACCATTAGAATGTGATGTCTCACTGTACTTCTGTAATAATACATGTGAACCACTGTTGAATAATGTCTGGTGTATCAGCATTGGATATATCGATGTTAAATATTAAATCTACTCACAATAGTATTAATTCATTAAAACAAAAACCTAAAAGCAAACTATCGACGTCTCACAAGACGTCATGTTCGATGTTTTTGCTTAAGATGATCATTTTAGAACACTCAAAGTGATATAAGTGTATAAGTAGACATCTCAGAGACGTCTTATAGTTAACCAAGGCGTCTCGTGGACATCTCAGAGACGTCTTATAGTTAACCAAGGCGTCTCGTGGACATCTCAGAGACGTCTTATAGTTAACCAAGTCGTCTCGTGGACATCTCAGAGACGTCTTATAGTTAACCAAGTCATCTCGTGGACATCTAATAGTGAGATTAGACATCTTGTGTGACATCAACTAGAGATGTTTCTTTACGACGTCTCAAAAGTCTTTTAAACAACTACCATATACGGGATGCCTAATTAAGACCTCTCTGCTACGTAATCTGAGATCCGTGCCCACTGGGGTTATTTGGTACCAATTGTGATAATTTTCTTCCGACACGCTTATAGAATAGGCAGTGCACCAAACCGCCATCGGAATATCAGATAACGTTAAATGTAGTGTGGAATGGTGGTGTGGATTCGATTTCGTCAGCTCATGATATTCGTCTAGCTTCTTCAGCCACTGGAGTGAATTTTTTTCTTCATCTTTTGTGACTCCAATCTTCCAAATCATTTATATCATAAAATAATAAAAATATTGTGTACCAACCAAGTTTGTCTTGACACATTTCTGCTCGCTGAGCTTTACTAAGGGGCCCTGTTGACGTTAATTGATTTAATAGTAATGCTTAGACTATCGAAAAAACTTCCTTAGCACCCTGGCAGTGGCTGGGATTCGAACACGAAGCATTGCGGTGCAAGCTATCGTGATCGAAAACCTTTACACTACCAATCTGAAAAATGTCAGTGAGGTATGGCAATAGCCTTATTCAGATGGTGATGTAACGTGTACCAAGTTTATCTTGACACAGCATTTGCTCATTGTAGCTGACATCTCCTGAGTGGCGAAAGTATCAACATAACTATTAACAGAAATATTGTTTGATACTTTTTGATACTTTCGCAATTTTGTAACTAGCCATACACAAAGAAGCGTTAGTTGTTTATTTGTTTTGGAAATCTTTACGTACTTACTGTTTTGCGAAGGAATTGTAATGCTTAATTAATGACCCAAAAGATAATTAAGATAGATGCTGTAATTGCAATCTATGACGTATTTATTTTTTGTGGTGTATGAAAAACTTTCATTACATCACGATAATGAGAAGGTTTCAGAGAATCAGTCAGTTTGTTAGTTTCAGTTCACTTGAGGTAGATTTTATGGTTTAACAAAATGTTCAGAATGTCACATTGTGTTTTAACAAACTAGGAAGGAAAGTTTAATGAAGGTCATTTGAACTTCCGCATGTATGATTTCGCGCCTACGCTAAACGTTCTTGATTTTCGCAACCTCGAAAGTAAATTATAACTATGACTTTTTTATTTTGTTATTGCCAGGTTCATATAATAGATATTGTAAGTACAAAGTACTTGACGAGAGAAGTAAATTTGATATGAAAAATGGTAGCTGAAGAAGGAGTACTTTTTATACTCACCACATTGAAAAAAAGTAAATTTGATACGAAGTAAGTATTTACATTGATATACAAACTCTGCTGCAGTCCTTGATTTAATCCGCCGGATTCTTATAAAAACGCACATCCTTTTCCATTTATATTTTGAAGTGTAAACAGAGCTTTACGGCAATGTTGACATTCTTGATAACAAAAATGGTAGCATCGCAGTGATCGATTAAAAAGTCAACAAACATTTTTGTTTGTGAGTGTACTTTTTCAACCACCATTCACTGTTTAATTTTGGGCTTTTTTAAAATGAGTGTTGGTACTGGAAACCGGTTTTTGTGGAGAGAAAACTCTCAAAGTTATGATGGAAGTTATTATTCTGATAACAGTCTCCAAAGTCAAGAACAATATTACGATGGAAGCTACAATAACAGTGAAAATATTTTCTATTCTGCTGTGGAGAGAAACCATGCAAATTTTGAAGATTTAATTGAGAGAAGTGACAGTTATTGTTCAACATGCCCTTCAGAAGACTACTACACAGATTCTGAGTAAATTTAATCTTTTATAATTTATTTGTCTATTGAAATTATTGATAGGGGGGACAGTCAAAATTTTAAACTCTTCCAACTTGAGTCGTTGAGAAGACGAAATATAGGGCCATTCGTAAAAAATTGTTTGGTTTCTGTCATTTCAACTTCAAAAAAGTGGGTCGGTCGGTCGGGCGGTGAAAAAAAAAATTTCTGTTCAAAGGATAATTCAGGGGGAGTCGGGCGGAATTTTTGTAATGGGCGTGAAAGCACAAACAGCTACCGCCAACTGTCTGTTTTCGTCCGCCATCTTGCTTTTGCAGTTTAAGTGGTTCCATCTCGGTCCGAAAATTCAAAACCGGGTGAAAAATCGGGAGATAACTGGATCTCGGATCATATTCCGCTCACTATATCACACGGAACTTGCTGAGAAGGAGGGTGATGGTGGAAGTCGCAGTAAGTATAAATACAGCTTTCCGACCCTCCGACTCCTAATTCTGGTAAAAAAATAGGGTCGGTCGGGTGACGGGAACCAAACATTTTTTTACGAATGGCCTTGCTCATTAGCTCTTTTCGTTCGCTTATGAGCTCTTTTGATGCACTCTTTTTATTCGCTCTTTTTGTTCGTTGAACGCATTCAGTTCGCACTTTTATTTGCTATTTTTGTTCGCTCATGCGCTCTTTTGGTTCACTCATTTTGTTCGCTCTTTTTGTTTGCTCTTTTAATTTGCTCTTTTCCATGCCATAAAAAGCTACTTTACAGAACACTAAATTTACGGAACTGATAATTTGCAGAATATTGTTTCCATGTCGTTTCCTCCCGTTTCACCTCGTTTCCTCCGTTTCCTGGACGTTTCACGTTTTAGTAACTATGTGGAAATAAACATGAAAATTCGTTTTTTAACTGTCAAAATGCTATTAGGCCGAGATCCCAAATAACTTGTGCTTGCGTCATTCGACCAACTCACTTTATATCTGAAAATTCCAATTGTTTTTAGTTGGAAATTCGAGAAATCTGTCGGATTTTTATGTGATATTTTTCAAAGAGCATTTTGAAGATTTATCGACCAGACGATGTCAATCGAACAAAAAATCAGAATCGAAAAAATCAAAATCAATCGAACACAATCGAATTATTGATGTTCGATTGCAGAACGCAATCGAAGATCAATCAAAATTTACCGAAAATTCTTAATTGATTTCTATTGTTTCAATTGATATTTTTGTTCGATAGTGTTTGATTGTGATTTTTCTTGATTTTTGTTTAAGTTAGAAATCGTGAATTTCATCTTTTCTGTATCCTCACGGCCTTTTAGATTTGCCCAGTGCCTCGAAATTAAGTCTGCGCATGCGTCAGAAAATGTAAACAAAATGAAAATTCCCATGCTCAAATTGTGAGTTCTTCATAGGTTTTGGTAAAATTTACCACCAAATCTCAGGCTCTTATTAAACTGTTCTTATAAAAAAAGAGTGTACATATTAGTTGAGTTTTCATCTATATATTAATAGCCGTATTTTGCAATCTGTCCGTCTGTCTGTAACACTAGACGGGATGCTTTTTAGCCTTGATGTCGCGCATTTTTAAAAACACAAACCCGAATTTTCTTTATATGTGACCTTCCACGGGAAAAGGATCACTTTCGTTTTCTACAAAAACAAGGATCGATCCAGTGATTTACCGATAGCTTATTAGATTTTATCAATAGCCATAGCTTTTTTTATCAATAGATCTATAAGGATCGATCTTGGATTGATCAAGTTCTATTGATAAAAAACAAGGATCAGTAAATTCTATTGATAAAAAGAAAAGTTTTGATCCTGGATCGGTAAATTCTATTGATAAAAAACAAGGATCGATCCAATTATATTGATAAAAATAAAGGATTGATCCGATTCTATTGATAAAAAACAAGGATCGATCCAATTCTATTGATAAAAAAAAGGATCGATCTGTAAATTTCTATTGATAAAGCAAGGATCGGTAAATTCTATTGATAGAAAGGATCGATCAATTTTTATTGATAAAACAAAGATCAGTAAATCTTTATCAATAGATTTTATCAAAAGTATCAATACTTTTTATCAATAGATCGATTCTTTACCGGTAAATCACTGGATCGATCCAGTTTTGAAAATGAAAGTGATCCTTTTCCCGTGGAAGGTCACATATTTAGAACTTTTTCCTTTGAAGATGTCAATGTACTATTGTTAAATTGGTAAATTGTTTGTAATGAAGGCAATTTTGATTCGGATTATTGTAAATTCGCACAAGTGCAGACTACTTTCGGAGAAATGATATCAGAATTCTTGTCAAGTTCATTTATGTATATTGTTCATCCATTCAAGCCAAGACCAGCACAGCATTGCTTTCTAGATAAAGTCGAAAAATCCTGAAGAAAAGACTACCGCAGCCAGGTAGCCGGAGTGGGGGGTCGAACTATCCTCGAAGACGCCTGCAGCCAGGGTGCAGAAGGTCAGTTTAAATAGACTGATTGGCTCGAATATATAGCCAGAAGAAAAATCCTCTGTAGCCAGGAGGTAGATGCGTCTCGAAAGAGTGCATACACCTGATGTGTTAAAGTGTTCCAGCGTACGTTCCTGATCTTTACTTTTGAACACATATTCTTCGTTAAATAAGAATTAAACAGTTTACACATGTGAAAGAAATAATGGCCACAGGATGCCCGGAAGATATTTGAGACATCGCCTTTTACACAACAACCAAGCAGAGAAACAGCGCCAGGAAGAAAAGTTAGCCAATTCACAGCGTTCCCACAACATGTAAAAGTCTGCAGTTCTGGTGAGTTCTATTCCAACATTTATACAAAGAAAGATCAACCAATAACGAATACTACCGCCGTACATGTAGAAGAGGATAAAGTTCTTCCTCTATCCCAGCCAGAGAAAAACTACCAATGCGGGAAATATGGAAAAACATGCCGATCAGAGGGAGGTAGAAAGTTACACTTGTGTATGCATGAGGAAAAACGAAGCTATTGCAGAGTCAAACGCAACTGACAAAGAGTTGACATCAATAGCCAACCAGCAAAAATTGACGTCAGACGAGACTCCAAAAGATACAGAAAACTTGACTTCTGTTCCACCACCAGCCCTCAGTCCATTAAGCACACAATCATTCCGTTAGGGCGACGTAGACGGTTCCGACGTGATTCAAGAAATGGAAATGTGTTATGCACGGATAGTCTCATGGAAAAAGAACATATTTCTGCTACCAAAAGGCAATGCAGGAAAAGATTACATCCGTGAAACCTCAAGGTTATTGACAGCCTTTGCAGAGAAAACACCACTACATAGTTGTGCATTCACAGCCATCCAGATCATGCCAGCTCTTCTTTTGCAGAAGCCATCTAAAACATCAAAGAGCAAAGACCATCTCCGTGCGCTCGAAAGGAGAATACAAATCTGAAAGAAAGGAGACTTCATCCAACTTCTTCGCGAGGCTGAAACCATACAAAGACGCTCCCATCGGGCACGTCGAAAAAAGATCTTGCCATGATATCAAGGTGATAGATGAAACTTTGATCTACAAAGCAGCCCAGCTCACTAAGGGAAGAGCAGGTCCATCTGGTCTAGATGCTGATGGCTGGCGTCACATCCTTACATCAAGAAGTTTTGGAGAAGCTGGTAGAGATCTAAGAGCAGCATTATCCCTAGCCATTCGTCATATCTGTATCAACGAAATCAATGACACGTCGATTCAATCCTTGATGACCTCCAGACTCATACCCCTGGACAAAATGCCAGGCATTCGTCCCATTGGTGTATGTGAAGTCTTGCAAAGAATCATGGGAAAGGTTGTGATGAGTGTCTTGAAAGCAGATGTAATCAAATCAGTCCCTGTTACCCAGATGTGTGGTCGAAAATCGGGAAGTGAAGCGGCAATCCACGCAATGAGATCAAAAGAAAAACTGGACCAGCTCCTTGGATCAATGACTGCCGATGAGAAGAAGATCACCCTTGCGATCAGGCAGACAGGGGTCTCATTTTTTATTGTTGAAACAATCGAAATTAATCGAACGCAATCGAATTATTGATGTTCGATTGCCGAACGCATTATTCTCTCAAATAGTGATCATGCAATAGATTGTCAAGTTCACGATATAGGTCTCAGTGATCACTGTTTAGTATCTATTAAAAGAGGTAATATCAAGATTAAACGAAATCCCAAATTTGTTGACAGTAGATGCTTTAAGAAGTTTAGCCAGGAATCTTTCCTGCAGGGTCTCGGCAATCTGGATTGGTCAAATGTATTAACCACTACCGATGTTGATAGCGCGGCCCAGGCTTTTAATAACAATGTTTTGTCAGTCTTGAATCGACTAGCACCCATAACTAAAAAAAGAGTCCGGGAGTCCAATCCTCAATGGATCACTGAGGAGCTCTTAAAGTCTATTAAACTTAGAGACTACCTTAAGAGCCATTGTCTGTAAGAATCAGGCAGGGTGAGGAAGTGATATCCTCAGATTTCTTTCAAATTCAAACCAGGTGAAGATATTATGGATTTGAGCAATTCCTGAAATTTTTTTTCAAATCCGACAAATATTTTGGATTTTACAGCTGTTTGAAATTTTCCGATTTTTAGGAAATTTTGGCTTTTTTACGACTGTAAAGCTAGGAGTGATTTTTGATAGGGGGTAGAATTTTTTCTGACATTCAGATCTTGCTTCTTCTGATTGAGTCTTGAAATATTCATGGAAGTTTCTAGATTTACCCCAAAAAATGGTATCCATTTAACCCTATTAGCTGGAAATCATACCCAGAAACCACCTTTCAGAAAAACGATTAACGAAA
>JAUJPO010081594.1:0-10557 GCA_032270745.1 Tiaropsis multicirrata
TGTTATTGTAGCGACATTGAGGCCCGTAGGGCCTCTATGTCGCGCCAGCGGCATGCGACGCTGGCTTGCCAGCTAGTAATATATTAAGAGCCTTTGGAGACCAGTGTAATATATTAAGCCCTATATACACCATGAGATAGAAATATTGGTCTCCTTGGTCGCATAAGGTAACGTTGGTCTCCAAAGTCTCTTAATATATTAAGCCTCATATAGACATACACACTTATTACAAAACATTATTTTTATATTTATATTTGGTGCATGCGCTCTTTAAATAATATAATCTTTTTATGTTTGACGTCACACTTCTTTTGTTCAATTATTTTGAAGGCGATGATTAGAATCATCGCGTCTTCAATAATCGAAACAATAGAAAGAGAGGAAAACCTTCACCATCGGAAAAACCATCGGATCCTTTCGAACAAGAGTACCACGTGCGTTTTCTTTTTTTAGTTGTTTTTATGTGGTTGCGTTGTTGCTACTTGTAGGTGGGAGGCGACAATATGGACCCCAAAAAGACCCTCTAGAAAATGGCGGGAAATGCATTTTGGGCAATTCCCCAAATGCATTAAGGGTAATGATGACAGAATTGGGGAATATTTCGGAATAAATCGCGGGAAAAACTGGACCCACAGCAGAAAAACTCTAAACTTGGAAATTACAAATGACCAGTTAAAGTGACAGGCCTTATTTTGACAAAGTGACACCTGTTGACAAAAATATTGAATTCATATTGGTTCATATAGGGGCCTTAAGGTAACACTGGTCACAAAAGTCTCTTAATATATTGAGACTAAGATTTCACTATCACTGTATGTCCATATAGGGCCTTATATATTAAGATACTTTATTAAGATATCAGTTGTCACTGGGTTTAATAATGTGGTTCTGCCTTCTATGACCTTCCTGACCTTTTTTGCTGACATCATCTAAATGGGGAAATGACGTCATCTTTTTAACGAGTTTTCTCAATATCTTTTTATGACTTTATTTTCTGATAACTGAACGGGAATTAAAAATGCTTTCCAACGGTATATAACATGATGTGAATTGGACCATCCTGAGACCCCATTCTGGTCTGTAAAATACACAAAACAGTTTTTTTTTTGGGGTCTGAGATTTAAATCCAACTTTGACCCCTAAACTAAACCCCTATGCAAAGTTTCATGCTTCTATCACATCGTACACAATTGGTATGATTTCTGACACAACTACCCCGCACTATAGCATAATTACTCGCCTATGAAAGAAATTGCGTCTATACAACACAATCACGTCTTGACGTTATGGAAAAGTCCGACATAAAAGTCCGTCAATTTCAAATTCGACGTATTAGATACCCGATGGTTTCAGATCTGCATACATCGCGAGCTTGCCCTTTTTTTGTCTTAAACAAATACGTGAAGGTTGAAGGCTAAGTTATACTTACAGTTTACCAAACTCAAGCTTGCAACAAAGATTAAGATATTCCAAGATTTCATCATTTTGGTGTTTTGTAAAAATGCTCCTTTCTAAAAGATACAAAAATAATGAAAAGCATTATGACGAGCAGAATTTTATTATTTGACTTCAGGATATCACCAAGTCTTGCTCTTTGATCTCTTTGCCTATAAAAATTCTAAGTCAATTGAACTCTGAGCCAAAGGACAAAGGTTTAAAATATTTCTTAAGGTTAAATCATCCAGCAATTGTAATTTGGAAAACAAAGACCAACAAAATATTTTGTATATCTTGAGAAAAGTATATTTTTTATCGGTTCTTGAGAAATTTTGTTTTGATGCTCAAAAGGAATAAGAAAAGGTACTTTAATAGGATTAAATTTCGATATTTCGCGATTTTTTGCCCATTTCGCGAAAATTTGTCTCGCGAAATCGCGTGGGGTCGTCGATTCGCGAAATTAAATCCACGCGAAATTTTCAAAAAATGTTAGCAAAAAAAGTTATCAAAATCATGCAATTTTGGTAAAATATGTCCATTTTTAGGGTCATTCGCGAAATTAAATCCACGCAAAATTTTTCAAAGACTCCCTAAATTAAATCCAAAAAATTTCGCGACTTTTTTGTAGTAAAACTAACGATAAATGAAACCCAAATGTTTCAACGCCACAAAATGAAATCGACTTACAAGATTACTTTACTTCACAGCGTTATATCCTTCACCGATGTTGAGATACAATTAAGCCACCATAATCATAATCAATTAGTTTACCACCCAGCCCACAATGCATTTCAAGTGTCTTTCAAGCATGCGTAGTCGTTTAATCTTGAAACAATAATTTCTATTGTCTTTTTTTTAAAGAACGTCGCATTGACCAATGATGAAAGCATCTTGTAAAAACTCCATGTCATCTGAAGACATCAGGAATGCCAAAAGATACGTGTCATTGCTGAAGATTGAAGATTTTTACGATTTAATCAAAAATGGAGGGCTGGCGTTTTTAGCGTGAGGTCTTTACCTCGAAAGTGGTAACGTGGCATTTAAAACCTGGTCAAAACACCGTCGTTGAATCAATATGAATTTTATGTCTCAAGATAAAAAATTTCTCCGTGCGGAAGAATGGCGTCCTTTGAATTCAAAGTATTTACACGTAGGGGCTTTTGTTGCTTCACGTAGCGGACTTGCTCGCCAGAAAAATCTTGTTGTTGTTTCTTCTGATCGAGAAGATAAGACGCAAAATATAGCGCATTTGTTGCTTTGTTTTGAAAATCTTTGAATTTAAGCTTACCATTTGTGGACAGTAAACACGTTGAAGTAATTGCGAGTTCAAATAACCGGAGATAAATCACGACGACGAACTGGTTATTACCAAATATCAAATATCATTAAATAGCAAATTATTTCTTCTAACCCGGCGATAATATATTTTCAAAAAATATTTTGATTTTAACATCAAAACTTGTTCTTAGAGCTTAGCAGATAAGTAATCAAGTAACCAGAGATTTTTTCTTCGGTTTAACATTCTAAAAGCTCTCTTTTATTGTTGGTTTATTTTGGTTACCTTTTTATTGCCGTTCTGTAGAAAAACTGCGCGCCCCTTGTATCTTGTATTGAGAAGCTCATGCTTCTCCAGTAGTGAAAGAGGTTCTTAAATGCTTATTTCAGGATGACCACTCTGAAAACCAAGTCAAATTCCAGGACTTTCCGCAGGATGGTTGAAAAGAAAAATTCTCAAGATTTCAGAATAGAATGACTCAAAAATAGGTCTACTTTTACCGAATGTTTTTTTATTGTTGTAAAAACCAAGCATCGGAGGACTATGGTTGGTTCCGACGAGAAAACTTTTCCCTCTTCAGATTGTCATATTTTCCATGAAACCAATCCCAGGAATAATGGTCACCCTGTTATTTAGTGTGATATTAACCGGTGAATATTAAATCAATTGTTTGCGAGTGACCTACGGCATTAGAAGTATTCACTACCCTATATGGCCTACCTTGACAACACCTCGTGTGTAGCCTTGGCCTTCAAAGCTAATAGAATATTTTTATCCAATCAATTATTATTGTCGAATGTTGTCAAAGATGCCAGTGCATTGTTGTTCTTCGTAAATATTTAACGAACTCTAGTTTCTTTAAAGTTTATTTTCAACTGATGATCGTCTCCACGTCTCCACGACGTGAAACTATTAGTTTTGAAATAAAACACATTAACTTCATTCGACAATAATATATATGCTTCCGATTCTGATTGGTCAAGCACTCTTCTGATGAATGAGAGTTCAACTCAACATGAATTATCCAATAAATTAAAAAATTCGATAAAAAAATGTTAAATTTGCACAATTTCAATTTCAGTCTCGACTTTCAAAGAAATGGTATACACGTTATTAAATCTTTTTTTAACACCAATTATTAAAATTGATTTGAAACTTATTGCTAAATTAACGAAACGAATTTTTTTTACTTACAAATATTCCAAGATTTATAATATCGAAAGGTAATAATTAAATGATAGCAACGAAAAACAGCGAAAAAGAATTGTTAAAAATAAACTACAAAAAAAATTGCTTTCAATGCGGCGGTTGCACTTTAAATGAAAACAAACTGATGGAACTAGTGAGAATAAATATTTTGTGAGTAGATAAGATCTAGAAAACCCAGCAGATAACCAAACGTTATTCCAACATTGTTTCAACGTCCAAACGTCAGAACGTTATTCTGACTGTGAAACAACGTTGTTTGAACGTTGGAACAACGTTGCGTGGATGCTGGGATAAGACTTCTTACATTCGATCAGTCCCTTTATGATAAGAAGAAACTTCGGGGAATTTCAAAATCGGAATATCGGAATATTAAAGACACGCAATTTCACCAGTGAAAAGCATCATAAACAACATGGAATTAGATTCTAATCTAAACACAGAGAAGAGCTAAGAAAAAAAGTATAAAGATGTCATTTTTCAATCTTGAAGCATTGTCCCTAAAAAATACTAACTCTCTTCATTCGAAAACAAAAAAGATACGTTGGATCTACTGTCAAATAGTTGAATCTACTTGACGACAATTTGATATCAGTGCAGTGGCAACAACCAAAATCGAAGGAACAAGGATTTGATCCAGGGTTTTTTAAAAAGCCAGTAACTAAAACAGGAATCTCGGATTTCCAAAATACCTTTCCGGGTCATAAAACAAGGAAAGCGAAACAGCTCTCCATTTCCTAGCAAACAGCTTCTACAGCTGGAGACGTTTCTCTTTGGACATTAAGAGATGTGGAAGAAAGATAGAGAGAGACTTGCTCCCTAGCTATCCGACTCTTCCTCATTTAAAGAACTGTCGATGCCATCGTTGTCGGTAGTCGAGTTACTGATATTGATGGGTGATACAGGGCTGTTAATGACCTCTGGTGGGTACTTGATACCGATACTGCGGCCTGAGTTGGGAGGTGGGTTGCCACCTCCTGAACTACTGCTACCTCCATTGCTACTGCCAGGAAGGACAGTGATGTTATCCCCGGATTGTTGAAGACCGTTTACAAGCTCGTTGACCTCACCATCCTCCTCCTGGAAAAATAGAAATCAAATATTCTCGTTCCATTATTGATATTCGAGAGATGATAAGAAAGATTTTCATAAATCTCATTATAAATCCCGGCTTCCTGTCGGGTTCCATCATCACGCATATACTTTGAATTAACCCCCTGGATTTTCTACCCCCATCCTCCAACTTAAGTAAAGGAGAATGTTACAGACCAAAAATATTCCAAAAATATAGGAATATAGATAGCCAACAAATTCTTCATGCATGACATTAAATGCCTACCTGTTAACATGAAAGCTTCAGAGGATTTTCAGATATTCCTCAGGGATGATTTTCATCGTTACTTTTCCCCGAATTTTTCTGTTTATCGTTTTCTTTGACAGTCACTCCGTTTTAGCTTGAATGAATGCTAACCATTACGTAATCTTTTACACGGTGACATAAAAAAGCCGGATGTTTGCCACCAGTTGCATTCTTATAAATCCAAAACTAGTGCTTGCAAACACCCGTCTTTTTAGGATGTTTTTGTAGAAAAGATTACATAATGGATAAAATGAGTTAACTTTTACCTCTTCCTCAAACATATCACAAGCTTTAGCGTATGTAAATCTTGCACTGTGTGATCTTTCCAAGAAATATCTAAAAAGTTGAGAAGAGAAACGAATTCAATTACTGTATTATTCCTCGTAGAAAGTAAAGTCCTAAAAGCAGAAATTTTAGTTAGATTTTATCCACCAAAAGTTTCCAGGTATTTCCAAGAAATATCTAAAAAGTTGAGGAGAAACACGACTTCAATTATTAATTTTCCTGCAGAAAGTAATCAGCTTTCCCAGAACATAATCCGTACCCGTACACGTCCCTGTTCCTGAGGATGTTGATTTGTCTCAACACCAGCCCTCCTCGATATCCGCGATGAAACTTTCGCGAAACCCCCTGGATATCCTTGGTCTTTAAATTCCTACCCCCTGGATATCCTAGGATATTGAAATTTTCAAACCCCCTGGATAGCCTATATCCTCAACAGCCGAGGTAAGGACTTTTTCTGGAAAAGCCCAATAATGATCTATCAAATTTAACGGGTTCTCGTGCCAAGTCGTTGGTGCACAATGACAGTACCATGTCTTCGGCCAATAACATTGGATAGCCTATATCCTCAACAGTGGAGGATATATATATTCCTACCACCTGGATAGCCTAGGATATTAAAGTTTTCAAACCCTCCTGGATATCCTATATCCTCAACAGTCGGGGTACGGACTTTTTCCTGGACAAGACCAATGCCATAAAAAGTGGTACGTAAAATCCACGATCAGAATTGTATATGCTAATGTCGACGTATCAATTAGGCTGAATGCTTCCAAGATCAAATATGATATGATTATGAAAAAACAGTCGATCCGATCCAGGCCGAAAACACGTAGAGTAATCAAATCTTATATTCAAATGTTTGCTACGATATTTAAACGGATGAGCAAGGTTGAGCTTTCTTTGAGTCAAAAACACATAAATGCAAAAGATTACTGTAACACTCCGCACAATGTTTAGTAAATGCTCAAAATTTCTCGAAATCTGAGCCTGTCTGGAGAAAAAGACATGAACTTTAATTTAGACACGTGACATACCCGTTGGAAGTTTCGTTGGATTGTGTTGGTGGCGACCAATTGTTATAGTTGTAAGCCGAAGGTGCACGCTGTGAAAGATAAGAATGTCAAATTTTGAGTTTCCCAGAATCTTTCGGGACAAGAGAACACCCTAGGGCTATTGCTACATACAGTTTAACTGTAATTCGATCTCCTACAATTCGAAAAGTATCATGTAATTCGAACAAATGTTCTGGTCCCCTGCGAATTCGAATTATTGGAGTTCGGCTGTACCACCAACTTGCTGCTGTTTTGATTCGTTTCAATTTCAAGTGAAAGAGAAAGAGAAAAAAAATAGATTGCACTAAAGAACAAAAGGACGAAATTGCAAGCTCTCAAAAGTTTTCGGAAAAAATCGGATTGATCCCAAAAAATGAAAATCGGGTTTACCCTTTCCAGCTCATCACCGAGCCATCTGACAGCGTCCTTCCATTTTTGTTTCAACTCATCTTCTTGGAGCAACATCTCTTGTGCTACTTCACAACTAAAGGGGGTAAAGCAAAAAAGCAAAAATAAATAGACATTTTCATAAATTATGTCACGGACACAAGTTGCCTCTCTTTCAAGATGTTGCCAAGGTTATCAATTCTCACATGGATATTTGTGACACTTTATGAAATGTTATTACTTTGATTCGAGTCCCTTGAGATATAATCACCACCATAACGTGTTTAAAATGAGGCAAGTGTTCCTCATGACGTAATTTATAAAAAGGTCCATTCTATTTTTGATGATGAAACAGCCCCTATTAATCAATCAGCTTCTTCCCAAGGAACCAAAGAGTCCTAAATCTTAAGTAATTGAGTTAATACTCTTGAGGGAACTCTTTTAATTTTCCAAACCAGAGGTAGGCTATAACCAATGGAGGAGAGTGTACTTATTATTCTTAAACCTTATATGGAAACTGATTGCTCTCCTAAAATAAGATAACCTGCGTCCGGTATCCGACCCTGCAAACCAAGACTCCCCCTCCCGCCCACAGCCGATTAATAGAAGAAAATATAGTTGTTAAAATACAGCATCGCCGCTTGAACTTCCACTCATTTCTTTCCGGAAAGAATTCATTAATTAGCGAAGAGGCAGAAAGGCGAATGAATTATAATTACTACTATTATGAATGGTAATTATGCACCTCAAACCTCATTAAAAAAAAGAATGACTCTTTCAACTTTTAGATGATTTCGGATGTTTACTTTTTACTTATATCTCTGTCTACAGCTCTGAAAGCTAATTTCAATTCTCAAAGGCATTTACCATTCATTCATCTTTTTTCACATTTGCTGTAATGACTTCTAAAAATCATTAAAATAAAAGTGTCTATCATATGCCTTACAAACAGGCAGATTTTAACATTTATTTTACTTTCATTTGTAACTAGAATGAACATTTTATGTTTAATGTTACTCAAAATATAGATAGATAGATAGATAGATTTAATGACTATTTTACGTTTTGAATAAGCGAGTCATTCAATAACAATAGACGTTACGGATGAAATCATCTATAAGACTTTACTATAAGATGCTTAGCGAAGTAACTAACGTTTGCGTAACTTACTTTATTGAATGAAATTTTTTTTGCCAAATATTGCATTTCGCGGCATTTTAATTTCGCGGTTGAAGCCGAAATGCGAATTTCGCAGTATCCAAGAGAAAAGGTGTATTTTGCTGCGTTTTTCGTCTAAATTACTCGATGTTCGCGGTTGAGGTCTAAATACATTTTGCGCCATTTTAATTTTCTAACTCCACCGCGAAACCGCGAAATTCTCATGTAATAAAGGCTAAATAAAGCTTTATCATACTATAAGATTCTTAGTAACTTACGTTTGAGTGAGCTGTACGATACACTTGATGCATTGATAACCTCGTTTGTGACTGTGTGATTTGGATCGATGAATCGTATCAAAAAGACCTTCACGATCGTCCGACACACCTAAAGTATGTTAAAATTATATTGGACAGAAACTAGTAAGCCATCTTGTGTGTCTAAATACCGATCTCCCTCGAATCAGCCTTGTTTCGAATAAACGCCCCTTTAGGGGACGTTTTTTCGAGGGGGCGTTTATTAAATATTTTCCTAAAAAAAGAGGGGCGCTTATTCGAGGGAGGCGTTTATTCGAAGTATTACGATATCTGATTTCTCGAGTGTTCAATCATTTTATTTTTTAAATACAATTTTATTAAATTCATGTTTGTGTAATCTACAATGTAGTTCAAGAAAGTTCAAAATTCCATGGTCTTGTTTTAAAAAACATTAGAGAAAAAAAGAAAAAGCCTTTCAAAACATGCGTACCTCTGAAAGCAAACTTGAGTCTCTGGTGCTGCCACGAGTCGTTTAGTAACAACATGTGAAGTAGTATATCCAAGTAAGGCCGTAGTTCATATGTATAAGCGTAAGATATCTATAATATGGAAACAAAAATTAGTGAAGTAGTATATCCAAATAAGGCCGTAGTTCATATGTATAAGCGTATAATATCTATAATATGGAAACAAAAATTAGTGAAGTAGTATATCCAAATAAGGCCGTAGTTCATATAATTAAATAAGCGTCAGATATCTATAATATACAGAAAAAAAAAAAATATTCAAAACAGCCGACCAAGCTTGTCCAAATTAAGTCTGTTATGAAACACTGAAATCCAAAAAGAAGTTCGGAAAAATTTCTCCCCTTAAATAAGGGCAAGTATACCAAATTTTCAAAGAAAAAGGGTACTTACTTGGAACAAAACTTCGGAAAGAGCAATCAATGAAAAGCTCATACATTCCCAACTCAAAAACTGAAAGACAAACGAAAAATAAAAAGGTTTAAAACATTTAGATTATTGATCTCTATCTGGATCCACTGGATTGGGATTCCTGTCATTTTGAATGTAGGACACAGGTTTATCAAGGATATCCGTGAGGAAATCGCCCATCCAGTGGATTGTAAAGAAATTTAAACACAGAGAGGTTCGAGCTTTAAAAATATCCTAAGGTTGCACTTAAAATAGCCGAATGGGCTGTTCCCGAAAATTGAACGAGAGGGGGTATAAGCTTTTTTCACAATTCAACCCCCGGACAGTAATTTAACGCCTTCCTTGGACAAATTTACCCCCGGGATATGAGGGGCACATACTTAGACTCTCTGGACATTTATTTTCTGGGAGAGCACAATATCAGAGAATTAGAATACTGGTGCATTGCATTAGCATAGCCAGGGATGGCGCAAAATCTTTGTAGGAGTACAAACGTTAACGACATAGCCATTAATAAACTATTGATAATTTTCTCCAACACATATTTTGCGCCACCCCTGTCTAAGCCACTGCATTGCAACAGTGGAAAGATTATTATATTTTCATACCTTTATCAAAAGCAACGTGTCTTCAGATGAATTACTCTCTTCGAGTAACTTCTTGACATAATTGCTGAAATAAAACATAAGAACATTTTGTTTAAGAAACTTCTACTTGTATGCATTTCATGCCAACGATAGTATACCTCAAGTGAACTTTTTGTACTAATTTTGGTGAACCATCAATTTTTTTTAAATTTTGACAAGCGACTTATTTTGGCGAATTTTGACCAAAGGTAATTAAACGAGATAAGGCAACTGTTTCGTGTGATTGGATATAAATTTTTTTTATTATAATGGAAGATGGTTCATTGGGAGAGGCAGTATATATTTTGGTATATTGAATACACCTTTCCCGTAATTCCGGTTTTCCGGATTTTTCCGCAGTTTTTGCACTCCATCGTTTTTTAAAAGGGAGGTAAACAAACCCGATTTTGCTTGCGTTTCCTTAGTGAAGAGTGGTTTTTGGCCTTTTTCTCAACTTCTATCGCATAGAATTTTTGCAAACTTCAGTATGTTTTTACAATTTGTGACGTTCCACGGGATTCGTGGTACAAGTTCATTTGCTGATCCTTATAAAGATCTCGGAAATCCTTTTAAGGATC
>JAUJPO010081605.1:0-10556 GCA_032270745.1 Tiaropsis multicirrata
TCATGAAAAATATTCCATTCTTCTTCAAATTCACACAGGAACTGCACTTCTATGTGCTTTATCCAATTCCAGTAAGTATTTGCTGTAACAAAGTTTCAGTACGTTTTGAAAAATATGGTGATATGGTGCAACAAACGAAAAATGTCTAACTCAAGAAAATTGTGAAAAATGTTCTAATCTTCTTTAAATACGCACAGGAACTGTATTTCTATATGCTTTTCCCAAGTCCAGTATGTAATGGTTTGCTGTAACAAAGTCTATCATTCCATTTTGAAAAATAAAAGTAACAACCGCCCAAACAAGCAAAAAATGGCCAAATCCAAGAAAATCATTGTTTTCGTTCATAACTTCAAAAAAATGCTTTAATCTTCTTCAAATTCACACAGGAACTGTATTTGTATACATTTTGTTTAACCCCAGTAATGGTTTGCTCTAAACAAAGCCTGATAAACAACCAGAACCAGAACCAGAAACAGGGGACCTTTTGTAATGACTGGTTTACGATTTTCACTGCATCATACGCATACCAATCGGGAGAAATTATCGGAATAACTGGAATTTCGGATTTTCGCAAAATCGCAAAATGAAGCCGAATTTAAGAAACTACTTAACCGTAGTTTAAAAAAGCCGAGTTTTTGCCAACCCTTCCTCAAGATGAAATTAACCAAAACGTTTTATAGAAATCCCCGCTCATTTTTCATGAAATTCAAAAGTCAAGCTTCAAACAACAAATTGTTGTCAGAGTATTAAGTTTCAGTCAAATTCTTTCATATCAATGAAAAGCCAGTCACAGCTTTCTAAAAGGACTGGCTGAAAAGAAAGTCGTGGTTTTGAGCTGTGACTAAAATATGACTTTCACGGGTCAAATTAGTAAGAATATCGTATTAGTTAGAGAGGTACCTTAACGGACTTCATAGTTTAAGGACCACAACCAATATCTCCGATAATTGGGCTAGAATATAGAATTATCGAGTTTTAAATTATCGAGTTTTGAATTACTGAGGCTTCGTATTATTGTGTTTCGTTAAATATTAGACTCATCTGTTCTCACGACCTCTTTCATTATTAGACTCATCTGCTCACGGCTTGAAGCAAATGTGTTACGCGTCATCAACCCTCATTTAACGTCGGTAAAAGACCCGAGCGTCAAACAGAACCTCATACGAACTGTCGAGTTGATCGGGAAGGCCGTGCAACCAAAACACGTTCAGAGAGAAGATTTTGTTTTCACGAGACGAGGTGAACTATTGAAACACATGAAGGTGAGGGAGAGCAAATCAGTAGCATAGCCAGGGATGGTACAATGTTTGTGTAGGAGAGCAAACTTTTATGACATGGTCATTAAACTATTGACAATTTCAATAGAAAATTTATGCATCGTAAAACATAATCCTCTCCGACACATATTTTGCGCCATTGTAAATATATCGTCTCTTAAAATCCCGGTCACAAGGACCGTTGACGTTTACAAATGTGCTCCTTCTTTCAAGCTTGATGTTAATTTAAGGTCAGCTTTAGTGGGCTTAGAAGCCTCTCTCAAAAGAAGAACAAAAAAACAATAGAACAATAGAAATTCCTTTGAGAACAATAGAAAGCCTCCGACCCTACGCCATTAAAAAAGTTTAACCCCCAAAAAGTCCTGGGTGTGCCCAGTTTGTTTAGCATATGCAAACAGCCAGACCTATTTCAAAAGTATTGAGTGGGGTTAAGAGGGCAGCAGTTTTTGTGATTTTCCGCTATTTAAAAAAAAAGTTTGCAACCTTAGACCGTGATTGTACCAAACCTGTAGCTGACAATAGTATAGCCTGTACCAAACCCTACTTTTTATAGCTGACGATGGTAGGGTTTGCTTAAGTGTTTAAGTTTCTTAAGGGTTTGGTACAGGCTAAATGTGTATGATTTCTTTTTTTAATCTGCATATCACAAAGGACTGAAAATGCTTAATGAATGTTGTTGTGTTTTGAATTTATTTTAGAATTACCTGAGTTCTGAACCAAAGACGGCTTTCACAGAGACACGTTCGCTATCGATCGACGCGTGTACCAATTTAGTGTATCCTTTCTTAACGTGAATTCTTACAATATTGGTTAAAGGCTGGTATACATTACGTAATGTTTTGTTACTGATTAGTGCCCATGCTTTTTGCGGATTATCTTGGTTATAACAAGTTATAACCGAGTTTAGAATTACAGAATTTCGAATTAGAGAGTGTCTAACTCATGCTAAAGTTGGATTTCAAGACAATTTTATATTTATCAATTTCTCTTAACTACAAATATTCATCATGTTCAGTAAATTAGAACCACGTTTAGCAACGGACGAAAATCACGAGATTTTGACCATTTCAATGAGCGCTGTATACTCTGTCACTAATACTGTTCCGGTTACTGTTGGAAAACCGAAAACGGAAGTAAGTGAAGCTTTTTGAAATTATTTATTTCTTAAATTTATTTACTAACTTTAGACTCTTCCATCGTTTAAGCCATTAGAAATAATGACAACCAGTTAATCACACCATGGTCGATATAATTGTTGGCTTCGCTGTTAAATCTCAAGAGACATTTTGAGCCTTTGCGCTTTTGTTTCAGAGTACACATTTCCCGTAAATTCGGTTTTCCGGATTTTTTCCGCAGTCTTTGCACTCCATCGTTTTTTAAAAGGGAGGTAAACAAACCCGAATTTGCTTGCGTTTCCTGAAGGAAGAGTGGCTTTTGGCCTTTTTCTCAACTTCTATCGCATAGAAATTTTGCAAACTTCAGTATGTTTTTACAATTTATGATACTATAGTACCCTCGAAATTTCGTTCGAAACGAACGGGGGCATCAAAAGATATAAGACAAAATATCACCTTCCCTAAGCACACTCAGGCAAAAACGCGTTTGTTTACCTCTACTTTATTTTCCACACAACGGTGGAGCACATCGTGTTTTCTGAATTACAAACCAATGTGTAAGTGTAATATTATCATAAAACGAGGCTAGCAATTATTTTGTGCATTCTTAGAAGATCCTAATCGGAATAAAATGGAACTTTTCGATAAACACAGTCCCTACTGCTACGTATTTTGAACAACTGAAAATCTGAAAGAGCACGTCTAATTATTCACAAGAAAAACAGACCACCAATTATTTTGTGCATCTCGAGGAGAGTGTTTAATATATAATTCATCTGCCAAATTGAGACCATGTCGTTCTATAGTACTAAAGTCTCTAAAAATTGCTTGAATAAACGAGACTAATTTTTGTCTCCATGCTTCGTTCTCCAAACTCGTTTAAGAGTCTTTACTACGGAAAACTTTAATGGGCTCAATTTGGCAACTCCAAACCCCCTAAATGAGGACCTGTTCTCCTCATATTTCAAATTTTTCTCTTTTAGGAAGAAATCGAGAAGATGGGCGAATCGGCGTTGGAGAGTTTGAATACGTTGCTAAAAGAAGTTTGCAGCCGTGAATTGACACCAAAATACTTACAGATGTTGATAAAGGTACACACAAAGAATTCGGGCTTTACTTTTATTTCCTTTAACCCTAATTAAGTTCCAATGTCGGAAGAGTCCTCTTGCCTTTTCTATTTTCAACTTTAAATCTTGATTTTTGGCCCGAGTTGACGGAAATAAAATGAGCATTCAGTTGCAACACAAAAGATTTCGAAATTTGGTATTTTGGAAGAGATTTTGACCTTGAAAGTAAAAGAAAATGCCCTAATTTGCCAAAATATCTTTGAGATTTTGACCGTTTTTAGGTCATATTTGGACATTGAGTGAACGAAAATACTAAATACTTGGTTCAGTTACACTAGATTTTGTCCTCTAAAAGAGTTGAAAAAAGATTGATTTGAAGCCGCACCACTGGGCAGTTCGCCGTCAGCGGGCCTGACTTTGTTAAAAGGAACGCCCTCCGCCACACCGCCCTGCTTAGAACGGGTGGCCCTGAAGGGGCCCAAAAAGTAAGAGGAGACTCTCAGCTATCCAACGAGCTATAAACCAACCTCTTATTGACGTTTAAAGTTTGTCCTAGCTCGTTTTAACAAAAAAGTATCCAAAAAAGTTTCAACATGCAAATAACGTTGTGACGTTAGAACAACGTTGTTTGGACGTTAAAACAACGTTCCGTGTCTGCTCGATAGTGGTGCGAATCTTAGCTTATGTTTTTATGTTATAGCTTGTGGAACCATTTATGTCATCAACAGCCAATCACGAGCGAGAACGTTCAGTTCTATCCATCAAAGATCTGCTGGAGCATTATTTGAAAATAGCCAATTTTAACGTAAGATAACTCTTTGCCGGTAGGTCATGCCGCCCGCCTCCTTTGAGTAACCTGATGTTCAGATTGTAAAAATTCTATCGGTCCCTTAAAGCTCTAAAAAGAGGCGCTGAGAATATCCATCGTGCAAATTTGGCTGTTTCTAGTGATACAAAAAGTGATACTTAAAAGTACTTTTAAAACATGTTTTTTTCTCCGCTTGCCGTTTCATTTGAAAATTCGTATTGTTTCAGCTTGTGCTCAGGCTTCCAAAAAATTTTAAATGAGTGCGTTCTCCGCACAAAAAAAACAAGCCAAATTTACACAATCAGGTGGTATATTTTCATTGCGTCTTTAGAGCTTTCGATAGAGTACCGATAGAAAATTCACCGTCTGAATATTATTAGGTTACTTTTTGAATGAGAAGAATCCCGACCTTTTGTTTCAATTTTCTTTTTCTTATTTGACCTTTTTACTACTTTAGAACGAGATGCATTTCAGCACGTTAGGTTACATCCTTGGTCGATTGTTACCACGATGCACAGATCCCATGATAAACGTACGGCAGACGACCATGGAATGTGTTAAAATTTTGTTGACCATTAACGACCGTTATGAAGGTATACTTTTTTTACCCCTTAACAGTTATGGCCAATTAGCTCAGTCGGTAGAGCGCTTACCTCACAATCGAAAGGTTGTAGGTTCGATCCCGGTCATTGTCTACTCAACGAATGAGTAGCACAAAATTGGTAAATGAATTGAGCGGTAAGTCACTGGGAGCAGCAGGTGTGGCGCTCCAATTCAGTCTAAATTCACCCAGTAGTCTAGCGCTAGCGAACGAGGGATAGACCCCCTCCGCTTTACGGCTGCTGCCGACACTGGGCCTCGCCGGTTAACTTGCTAACAGTACTACTACTACTATATGACTTTGACCATACGGGTACTTTATTTGCTGTATCTAATTTAATTCAAAATAAAAAAAATGGATAAAAAACTCAGTGGAATCAAACTTGATACCTTATCGGACAAAAAAATGTCGGACTTATTTTTCGTCGGAATAAATTATTCGTCGGTCAAAATTTACGTCACCTCCAAAGGAATTCGTCACTTTTGTCCGACGAAAAATTTATTATTACATTTTGTATCAAAAACGGAAAAACATAAAAACAATATCATTATAAATATGCTAAGATATGTTTTGAAAATAATTTTGTTTATTTTTCCCACATTTTTCGCTTCAGGTAATATTTTTTCGTTTTGTTACACATTACGTATATATTTGCATAAGCACGCATTTGTCCGATAAGGTAAGACATACACTGAGCTGAATCAAATTATACCAATTTTTGGTCTACAAACAGGTCTGTGCAGATCTATACATATAATTTGCTTGATAATTTAGTTAGACTCAGCAAAAAACCGTATGAACTTAGCCTTAGAGTAAAGCTATTTTCGTGGCTACACTCTCGACGTTCTCAATTTTGATGTCTAATGGGGTGACTTTTCTATTGAGCTAGAGTTTTATTAAATTATTGTTATTTTTACAGGAGTACCGTCAAACGTGAGCGACGAAAGGATACAAGGGTTAACCCAACTCCGCGAAACGCTGAGTAAAAGTGACCCTGCTGCCCTCTTTAATGTCGTCAACGAACTTTCATTGGTAATAATGATCCACGTCTTTATTCATTTTTCTCTCTTGGCAAAGTTAATTAATAAGGCTCTGAGTTCACGTTCTAATTTTTCAAGGGTTGGGTTTGATTCCCAGAAGATACATGACGTTTTTTCAACATCCAAATTTTTATTAAAATACCAAAACTTTGGTTGAGGCTAGATGTTCTTATTTGTTCAACCATTTTCAGCCTCAGGTGTTCTTATTGATGTTCCAAACAACAAAAAAATGCTTTGTCTCTAGAGAACTGTAATAACCCCAGTAGGGCACGCAACGTTGTTTTAACGTCCAAACAAAGCTGTTTCAACACTAGAACGTTATATGGACGTTGAAACATGTGGTGTGTCTAGGGTAGGACACTTTTTATCAAAGTGTTGAATATTTTTATCTTAATTTTAGCCTTGGCACGTTCTTAAGATGTTCTTAATTTTTGAACAAATCTCAGCCTCAATGTCCTTATAAAAAAACGTGTAACGTTCTGGCGTTAAAAAACGTTGTTTTAATGCTAAAACAACGTTCTATGCCTGCTGGGTTACCGTCATTTCGTAATGTGTAGAAACCAGGATGACGCAAAAGAATAAAAAGTAACTAAGTGGCCCTGTCCTGGTTTCTACATGAAGGCCATTTTCTACTGACAAACTTTTTGCAACAGCCTCAACAGGCACACAACGTTATACCAGCATTGCCTTTCAATGCACAAATAACGTTCTGACGTTTAGCAATTTATCTGTATAATGTATGATTGTATTTCCATTTACTTGCTATGATGGCCGGTGGAAACAACCCGTATGCTGCTTCAAAATTGCGAGGTTTTCCGGGCTAGCCACTTAAAATAACATTTTATATTTTTATTATTTCGTTTTTTTTTAATCCCACAGGTGGTTAGTAAGAAGACGCCAGACGAGCAGCTAAAAACACTGATCTTTTCGTTGACCGATGGTCTAAATGATGCGCATGCGCAGTCCTCTAGTGGAGCATGAGCCATCTTGAATTGTCTGATGAAGTTTCGAGGAGGCGAACTCAGCAAAGAGGTAAAGTAAAAGAAAGTGAAGAAATCATCTCGAAATTTCCTTTGGAATAGTTCTTTTAAATGAGAATGTCAAAAAGTCAAGAAAATAACAGACTACTTTTACACCATTTTGAGCCAAATTTTATTCGTATGCGGGGTTAAAAGTGGTGTATTTTTATAGTCAGATTTTTACTTTCCTCCGCACACTTTCCTATAAAAACAGGCTGTATAGACTACTTTGAAGTGTCGTTATTTCTTCCTCCAGGTCACTTCAATCGTCAAAGAAATTGTCAACAATTTGAATACCGTATCGTTTCCCGCCACAATTACTGGATCTTTGGTTGCTATGCGCACCCTAGCAACACATCACCTTATCCCAGTGCTAAGAGCCTTTCTCGATTACCCAGTACCATTTTCATAGTAAGATTCATTTAGTTTTGTTTCACGTAAAGGTCGAGGTAAGGTAAATTCTTGTTTGTTTTCACGTAAAGTTGGATTCCTTTTTTGAGCGTGGTCAATATCTATAATGGTGGATTATTTATCCCCGAACTTTCCAATAAATAATGAGATACCCTTTGTTCGACTTCGGTTTTGAGTCATATGATATGCCAATATCACATATTTTATTTTTGTTAGATTTCATCTAGAATAAAAAGCTACACAACTTAAAAAAGAATTGTGATACCTCATCGGGGAAAAAAAAACTAAGCTTTCTGAATAAATTTTCCCGACTTTTTTTCCCCGTTTAGGTATGAAAAAGCCAATTTAAATTTTTAGCAAAATCTGTTAAGATTGTCTCTCGATACTGCCAATATAGATTTTTAAGTTTTGTCCCCGAACTTTCCGATAAATAATGAGAATTTTTGTCACACTAACCTAAGAATTTACTCTTTCTCTTACAGCACTGTATGTGAATTCTGGAAAACACTGGCCAAAGACAAAGACCTGACGCCAGACACCTTTGATCATCTACTGGAACTGTTTTCCCGCTCGCCGCCCTATACTGAAGTCCAACAAGAGGGCGGACGCGAGCCACTTAAAATTGCTGCACCCTTATCAATGGCGGTATGACAATTTTCTTATATCCTAACTTTTCTTTCTTTGTTTTCAGAGTATTTTAATTACTCGAAATGGCTGCTCTGTACGAATTTTTCATTTGTTATTTCTATTCAACCCTAAATCTTTCTCTGCGTATCATGTTTAACCCTTTCTGTGCTGGAGCATATTCCAATTCCTCAAAAAAAATTAACAACATTACATTACATTACATTACATTACATCCCAAATCAGAAAATCCTTTTTGCCATGTCGCTCTAGGTTCAAACTGTTTATAATGCCCAGTTGCAATGAAAGTTGCAATGGCAAATATACTGCACATCGCCACTAAAAGGGTTTAACGAATAATGGTCTCGAAGTCGAAAGTTTACCCCCTAAATTCTTTGTTTTTGTTTTCAATCAGATAGTGCATCTTTGTTGCTTTATTTAATATTATTCCTTCGTGATCGAATAATTTTTTCACCTCAGGTTTGTGCAGCTATGACGGAGATGTTCAAAGTTGCGGAACTCGAGAAACTGGTTACCGCCATCTTTCCGAAGCTCTTGTCAGCCACTATGCTACGGATGGGGTCTTGTATCGGAATAAGTGTTAAGAAAGAAATAAAGAAGGGTAGTAAAGTACCTGTTCCTTCTTTATCTCCGCTCGTGTAAGTATTATATTTGCTAATATTTTTTTTTTAATTATTTCTTTAAATGTTTCGGGTCCGAATTCACTTTCATTCTCAAGGATTAGTTATTATGTGACCCGGACCGTCACCTGGGGGTAATTAGCGAGGTGAGAGGTGATCTCGCTACGGGGGTCGATTTGGGCGGAGCTCGAACCCACAGCCTTCCGATTTGGAAACCAGCGCCCTACCACTTCGGCCACCGTGAGGTATCTGTTGCCAAAAATTGACACAATTTTAACTGGGATCAATAGCCTATCCAGTGAATTAAGTGATTTTACGTTAAAAAGGGTAGATGTGAAGTTTCAAATCTTCTGTAGTCCACAATTTTTAGCTAGTGAAGCTACCATGTTTTCTACCCTTTTAGTGTGTGATCATTCATTCGGCGCTGCCTCTCGCAAAACTTTTCTTGTGTCTTAGAACTTGTCCCAGCAGGAATGGAACGTTGTTTTGAGGTCCAAAAACGTTGTTTCAACGTCAGAACGTTAAAAGAACGTTGAACAATGTTTTTTTTTCTCTCCAGAGCATCCATTATCTGCTTCAAAGAGCTCATTTCACGATGCGATTGCGAACAATTGCGTAATAAGCTGGAGGAGGATGACGTATGGGCCAAATTTGAAGATGAAGAAACTTTCCCTGAAGGACTCCAACAAACTGTCGTGTGAGAAATTCTGTTCCTTTTATGTACTATGGGATGGGATTATTTTTTGCGGGGACATTTTTTATTCCTAGACAGGGGTTTTGGGCAAAAAGCATGAAATCAAAGAATTCGTTAGTGCTAAATTTGGCGAAAATTACCAAAATTCGCGAAAATTAATCCGCGCGATAATGTTACTATTACATGAAATACGATATTATGAGTTGACGATGATTTTTTTCTGAATTCTCTGTTGTCCGGGATTGTTTAAATGGAAAGAAAACACATTAGGATATTTAACCGGGAATTAGATAGTAATAGTATGGCATGGGTTAGGGAGCTATTTGGGATTAATAAGCCCGAGTTTTCATTCGCACACTCTGCTAGATTTTTACCATCTTAGTCATGATTTTCGTTGTTTTCGTAATCAATATTGTCTTTGTTTTTACTCGAATCTTGCAGTACCATATGTGAATATCAACCCTTGGTCATCAACGATTTGGTGACGTCATTATTACCAGCGTTATCCAGTATGTATAGCACACAACGCGTCGTCCCTGCTGTTACCTTTTCTGAAGTAAGCATATAATTCATCTGCCAAATTGAGACTATTTTTTGTGTCGGTGTTTCGTTCTCCAAACTCGTTTAAGAGACTTGACTACGGAAAACTTCAATGGGCTCAATTTGGCAGCTCCATACCCTCTAAGTGTCCTATAAAGTAAATGGTCTTTTCCAGAAAAAATCCGTACCCCCGGGGGGGGGTATATCCAGGGGGGGGGGGTTCGACATTTTCAATATCCTTGGATATCTAGGGATGCAAGAATTTGAAGACCAAGGATGTCCAGTGGGCCTGGTGTTAAGAAAAATCGACATCCTCAACAGGAGGGCTACGGATCTTTCTGGAAAAGCCCAATTGTGAATTCTCAAATCTTCGATTAGACTTGATTGGGTACAAGTTTAAACATGTTCGAATGTTTAAAATGTTTTCGATCTCAAGACTGACTTCACCCCTTTTGAAATAATATTCCCCTTTCTTATATCAATATCGTATTTCCTCAAATAAGCGCCGCGGCGCTTATAAAATTTTTGCCTTTTTAGGTGCGGCGCTTATTAGAGGGCGGCGCTTAAAGGAGGGCGGTGCTTATATCGAAATCGCAAACTTTCGTTTTATGACTTTTATTTCTGGGTTCAGTAGAAAAATTTAATGCGTTTTGTTTAACGAGAAGCTTTTTATTTATTTCATCTCAATCAAAATTCAAAGAGAATCACAAACCAACCCT
>JAUJPO010081627.1:0-10556 GCA_032270745.1 Tiaropsis multicirrata
TGGACAAAAGTGACGAAAATATTTGTGGGTGACGAAAATTATGTCCGACGAATAATTTAGTCCGACGAAAAATTAGTTTTGTCCGGTAAGGTAATATCATTTTAAAACTCCTGCTTGCTTTCATAACTTTTTTAATCTTTAAATTTTGTATGACGAATATAATTACCAAAGAAAACGTGTTGAACCGTAAATATGTTAGGGCAAATTTTGAAATTTTGAAATCTTGTCGTTTGTCTACGTTTGTGGGCTTGTTGCTGTTGCTGTTGCTGTTGCTGTCGTCGTTTCTTTTTCTGTCTGGTCTATTTTCAAAATGCTACGAAGAGATAAAGAGTAAAATTTTTGTCGCGTGAACTTTCAACCGTTCGGCGGTTAGATTGAAGTATGAATTTATAAAACATGCATACAACCCCCATGCAACACAAATATAAATACGAAAATTAAGTGATAACAATTTGAAACTATGCTAGAAAAGATTTGTTTTATGAGAAAATAAAGTGTTAAGAAAAACGAAATTAACTGACCACAAATTTGCAACACATCTTTATTACCTTTGAGCAAACAGTGTATTGTGGTTTTCACCGCTAACTTACAAAAGTTTATTCTCACAAAATGTTAATTTCCAATCTTTTACCATGTCATCACCGTAAAACTTCATCAACATTCACAGTTAAGGCCATATAGTGAAAAATCGGTTTTGGATTTTGAAGATAAACCTTTCGTTTTCACCTTCTTGACGTTTTTAGGAACAGATTGCTTTTGAAAAATCCTTTTAAATTAATTCTATCATAAGTAATTAAAAAATCAATGAAACATGGACCATAAAAAGATGTGATAAAGACGTTAATCAAGTACTTTTTACAAAAAAGCTTAATCTCGATGGTGAAAAGAGCTTTTTCCGTCGGATCTTTTCTAAAGTACTCAAAAATTGTTGTGTTATTTAGACTTTTGCCGAAAATTTTTCTCATCCAATGTGTGAAAAGTTATAACTAAAGATCATGAGTGAAAGACTGATGAAAAACCACTATTTTCAAGATTTTGAAACAAAAAAGTTGTTACAAAGATTTTCCGCAAATCTATTTTTTGTTCCAAAGTAGACACGTCATCTAAACCAAAAAAAAAATTTAAATGTTTATTTTTCACCGAGAATAAGGTCCTCAAAGTTGAAATACTCTTCTTCGCAAAAGCCCTCAATTTCTTCTTCATCAATTTTTTTTGTTGCGAGTTTTATATTTTAGATGTAGAAATGATTGGCCTAACAGAAAATGTTTAATGCGATATACTTAAAGGGCCTATATATATAACGTTCAAATTAACATTTAATGCATCACAAATTACAAAAATTCACTATGGTCAGAGCCCTTAAATTCAAGGTTCTGAGAAAAGCCAGGTGCACTGTAAGAGCCCCCCCCCCCATCAGCGGTTTGCGTGATTGCGTGAATGGGTTTTTTTCGTTGCGTGAATGCGTGAATTTCTAATTTCTTTTTGCGTGAGTGCATGAATTCAGGTTGCTTGCGTGATGCGTGAAAAGTGAATTTTCGATGCGTGAAAATCATAGTTTCTAGGGGAGGGGGAATTAAGTACTACTGTTTCTACTTCGAAATCGCCAAACTACATTTCAATTTTTACAATTACAATTGGTTATATGGAAAAAGTTCATGATACGTAAAAAACCTTACGGTCGTTGAGTTTAATAAAAGGCTTGTTTTAGTCAATCTAGAGAGCCTACTTAGATCACTTTCAAAGAGGAGTCGGGGTCCCTGTAATACTCTTCATTCTAACAGACAGCGGTCAGTTAAATCTGGATATTTTTATTTTGAAATTATTTAAATTAGAAGGGTTTTAGCTGATCTAAGAAGCTACATTTTCTAAAATTTTCCTAGTCGGACCCAACCATGATGGGTCGTCCTGATTAATTGAAATTATACTGCATTTTATTTCAATGAGAATTTAAATAATCAAACGTGCGAACCGCACTGGGCTCAACTTCAGTATTTTTCCAACTAGCTCGAAGGCTTAATTGCAATTGCTCAAATACACCAAACGCGAAAAACTCGTTCCCAGGCCCCAGAAATCAAAAAAATTTGAAAAATGAAAAAACAGATATTCTGCCAAGTAACAAGTGTGCAAAATTTCAGCCAAATTCAACATTTTTTAAAGTCTCCAGGCTGCCCCAAAGTTTTAGCCTCGTTTTGGCTAAAACTCGTCCCAAGGCCCTAAAAATAAAAATTTTCAAAAAACGAAAAATGTTCCCCAGGTATTTGCCCATGGAACAAGTGTGCCAAATTTCAGCCAAATCCGACCATTTTCTTTTCGGACACACCCAGACATTGTCAGATTGTAGCTCAACTGAACCCACCTTTAACCTTCAAAATCAATATTACCCGTAACAGGAAGTGTTCTCAGTCGGGGAAAAAATAGGCATTAATTTTTTTTCAATTCAAAATATAAAGCTCTTTTCCGGTGCTTCAGGGAAAAAGATAACTTTTTAGAAAAATAATTAACTAAGAGCTGCCGGCTTTTCGCCATATCGTTCAAAAATAACATTGTTTATTTATCCCAGCAGCAAGCTTTGGGTGGAATTTCAGTTTATTTCAAATCATTTTAGGGCGGTCTGGGGCGGCTTTTTGAATGGTAAAACACAGTGTCATTTTCCTCAACTGATAGGAGTTCGAACTACACGAGTTCGCATCTGTAGTTAAATCTTGCTACTACTTCAAATAAAGTGATTGAAAAACTGATTAAAAAGGGCTTAAGGGAAAATTTTCGCCGTGGAAATTTTTCGTCACTTGGCCGAAAAATTCGTCACTTATACCCGACGAAATTTTTACCCGGCATGTTTTCAGTAAAGAAATTTTTTTGTGATTGCTATATTTTTTATCATATATCCCTCTTACCCGACGAAGTTTCCCCTTTAAGGTAAGTTAGTAAAGCCAGTAACTAGGTAAGTTAAGTAAAGTTTAAGTTAGTAAATAATAAAATAGTTTTAATGTAATTATAATATCGCTTCCCTTAATGATCATGGATAAAAAGGAATCTTTTCTAATCCCTCAATATTAATATAGAACCATTAAGTAGGAGGCATTCCCTTTTAGATTCAATGGCAAGGAATTTAAATCAAATGTGTTCCGAATCTCCAATCAATTATATGGAGATTATAATCTTAATTCGAAATGGCAGCAATGAAATTAAAACATCATAAAGAAGTAGGCATCTGCGTGTTCTCATGAGTCATTCAGAAGTTGAGCAAACACATAGGTACAGTTGAGATGTAAAAGATGCTTGGTAGTATTTGATTTTATTTGTTGTTCTTTTGGGTATTAACCAATTTAACAGTACTAACCTTCAAAATGTTTTCTCTTAGTGTCAGCTACCTAAGTTGACTGTGGTACATGACCCATATGCATCACAATTTTCTATTCCATGTAAGATCCTTCCGACATACAATAGATATTTTTGATGCATTTTATAATTCTAAAATATAATTCTTATTTTTATTATATTATTTTTATTCAAAAGAGAGAGAAACAAATACTGTAACTGAAGCGCAAAAGATGAATAGCAGTTTTTTGACTTTATTTGTTGTTCTTCTTGGGTATTTACCAGTAACTGATGGACACGGTTCAATGGTACTACCAATCAACTGGTTCGAAGACAAAAATCAAATTGTAGTTTCTCAACCCAACGAACATGGTGAATGGGATAAAGGTTATTTTGCCAACAGACCATTAAGTCAATGTTCTGCAGGCTATAGAATCCCACGACAAAAGGTAGCGATAACAACAATTAATATTAATAATAAGCAGATATTCAATAGGCTAGCATCGTTGAATATCATACCACCTCGGTTTAATAATTCCAATAACCAATACTTACGCTTATTGAATATATGATTTAGTATATACATTGACTTAGATTGAGCTTTTACCTATAGGGGGTCTTAAAATAGTATAAAACCATTGAGAAAATGAATTAAAAACACAACTTCAACATTAGAAAATCCTATAAATGATAGGTAAAAATAACGCTGAACCGTAAACAGTCCGTCAAATAATCTACAATGACCCAAACTGAAATCGACACAATAAAAAACATCAAAAAAATCGAAAAGTTTTAGCGTTGAATAATAGGGGTGGGATATCGATAATTATTCAATGGCCGTTTTAGTCTACACGTATATTAATAATAACTGATAGTAAGTGGCTGGCCATGGAATAATGATAAAACTTTTAGACAGTTAAGCCATTGTCTTCCCCAGGGGCCACTTGTAGAACATAAAGGAAAGAATAAATTATATTTAAGGTTTGCTAACATTCGGCAGATGGCAACTGCAAGGGCTTCACAGATCCAACCCTGGCTTGTATGTGGTTTACCAACAATACCTTCATCGAGAAACCAACCATCTTTGATTCAAAGTTACTGACTTATCAAAACACACATTACCCCGACTCACTCAAGCAAAACCCGTGGCGTGCACCGGGCGCAGCGCCCATCTTTTCGCCTTGCGGTGCAGCTGGTGGGAATCCGGAAGGGTGTACCGGTGGAGCCAAATGTGGACATGACGATGGTGGTTACGCTTATGGACCGTTAGCAGAGCAGGTAGATTTTGGGCACCAAATTCACGTGACTAATTGAATAGAGGAAAGGTGGTCGAGGTGGCATGGGGGATCAGAGCGAACCACGGAGGCGGTTATTCATACAGGCTTTGTAAAATGCCAGCAACAGGTATTTCATAAAGTTTCCAGGTTCAGAGATACAGCGAGCTAGGCTTTAACCTACAGGGGAGAGTGCACTGTTGACTTATTATCCTAACTTAAGGGAACTAATTTTGCCGAGTACTAATTTTGGCGAGTGGGCAAAGTCAATTATATTTTTGAATTTTGGCGAGAACTTATTTTGGCGAGTCACGGATTTTTTTAATTTTGGCGAGAATTTATTTTGGCGAAAGACAGGCGAAAGACTTTTTTACCGTTATTTGGGCAATTTCGATAAAAAAGAGGGGTGATTTCGGTTAAAGGCCATAAATATAAATTTTGGCGAGAACTTATTTTGGCGAGTTATAATTTTTTTTAATTTTGGTGAGTACTCATTTTGGCGACTTTTGACCAATTTAGTTCCCTTAAGGTATATAGAAACTGACCACTTTCCTTGAATAAGAAAGTCTACCCTTGTGTCCGACACTGGTTCCTTTTATAATTCTATAATCTTCAAAACAATCTAACATTAATGAAATTCCTATAGTCACTCAAAGTTTGCACCTAGTTCACACTATTTTAAGGGAAATTTACAGCAAAACAGACAATCACAGAGTCACTAATGTGATGTATACTCTGGTACTGAATGCTATAGGCCCTGAATAATAGGAGGGTCCTAATAAAAAGGGGGGGGGTCCGATATTTCTGTAAAATATAATAAACGGGGGTCAAAATAAACATGGTCTACACTATGATTGTTTTCTTGCACAAGATGTTGATTGAAAATGGTGAAATAAATAAACAGGGGAGTCCTAATAAAAACAGGGGGGTCCGAAAATATTTCGAAAAAGAACAAGCGGGGAGAGGAGGGGGGCGTTTATTCGGGTCTTCAAAGTATACAGAGATGGCGCAAAATACGCGTTGAAGAGCATTATGTTTTATGATGCATCAATTATCTATTCACATTATCAAATAGTTAATGACCATGTCATAAAAAATGGCACTCCTACACAAATTTTGCAAAGTCCCTGGCTAAGCTACTGCCGGCTTACAGTAATCATTTCTTATATTTACACATTTCAGGTAGACAAGGACTGACAGAAGAATGTTTTCAAGAAATACCACTTGATTTTGTTGGTGATAAACAGTGGATCCAATACGGTAAAACATGCTCTATTTGTTTTAAATGTGAAACCGCTGACGGTTTTTTTACAATTTTTTCCAGTAAAATGAAAAACTGGAATTCCTATTTCAAAAGGAGTATCACATTCCCCTTTAGGACAGGGAGGACCTATATGTCTATCGCTAGATGTTGATGCATTAATGTTTTATTAGACTTTTATAAAATAACAGAAAATCACCAAAAAACACAGAATAATTGCCCTATCAATACCACTCAATGCTTTTGAAAGTGCTCTGTTGGCATCTCACTGGTAAACTATAGCAAAAACCTTAATAGATTACCTTATTTACATCAACCTTGAAGAAAGGAGCACATTTCTACAGTTTTTCTTTCCATCTATCAAAAAGCTATGCAAAAACAACCCCCTCTCTAGTTTTGAACTGTCCAGGAAGCCTAGTACGAACACGAAGAGGGTTAAAATCTTTTTTTTTTCATTTGACTTCAGGTAAAGACAGATCTACCAGATTTGAATTTCCAGCAGTTCGTACAAGACACGGAACTACTCCTCTTCATTCTCAGTGGACCAAAAATCCCATCCCAGCTTGTGCAGAAATCTATGGTGGTTTTCTGGACCCTGATGGCTGTACAAAACACGGATCTCAATTCCCACCACTAGGATCCGGTCTTGAAGGTACTTTAAAGGAAGAAACTTGTGCGAGTTCGCGAGTTTTTTGGCAAATTTCCGAAAGGGAGTTCCCGTGAAAAATGCTGAATATCTTTACGATTCGCGAAAGTTAATTCCCGTGAAATATATTTTTTCTTCAAATTGTTTCACAAACATTATTTTTGGAGGGATTTATACTACAGAGAGGCATAAAAAGTGTCCTAATCATGGAAAAAAGATTTTCAAATTGCCTTTTTCGCGAAAATTTGGCGATTTTTCCCCTCGCGAAAGTAACTCTAAAGACTTTTTTTAATCTAGAGCTCGAATTTAATTCCAATGGGCTTTTCTAAAAAAAATTCGTATCCCCCACCTGTTGAGGATTTCGAATTCCCTAGATATCCTTTGGTCTTCAAATTCTTACCCCATGGATATAATTTGAGCCCTTTGATGAAGAAATTTCACTCTCCTTTTTCTATTGTATATCCTTTAAAATCATCGCTATTCTTACAATAAAAAACTTTTTAGCCAATCAGAAAGAAGATGGTTATAAAACCTTCACCTCAATTCTTAAGAGGCTTTGCGATAAAAAGGGACTCGTCATATGATACATTGCAATCATCCAGGTAATTCTTTTCTATTTGGAGGGAAATTTCAAGACAAGTGTTCAAAGGGTAACACTTTGTTATAATATGAATATTAGGAAGATACCGGAAATAAATAACGATAAATAACTTTTCTTTGTTCCAGCATGGTTCTAGGTCCGTCAGAATTTAAGATATTTTTACACTGCAGGAGTTGGGGGTCAATGACCCATTTCCGTCGTGATTTTGTTCATTCTTAACCTCGCTAATGGCTACAGATGACAGTGAAATCACTCAGTTACAATATTGTATGATGATGTTTACTTTAGGTTACGGTTTCAATCGATTCACCGAATTTTCTATCATCGATCGCGTTAGAATTCCTTTGGATTTGGAGAAGGGCAATTTCATCTTGTCTTTCCGGTGGGATTGTGAACAGAGCGCCCAAGTTTGGAACACATGCGCCGATATCAAACTTCATAGATTTCTTTCTTCACATATGTTTTCAGATATTTTTCATATTTTATACTTCGTAACAGAGGATTTTCAGGGAGCTCCCAAGCTTGGAAGTTTGGAACACATTCACTGACATCAAATATCTTTGCTGACATAAAACTTAATTGATTTTCTTCATATATTTTCTATATTTTGTAACCGGGGATTCTCAGGAAATAATTGCTTGGTACGAAACGATGTTTTAACGTCAAAACAACGTTGTTCTAACGTCAGAACGTTATTTGGATGTTGAAAGAACGTTGGAAAACGCCACGATTTTGCCGATTTTGCCTTCCTGGGAAAATTGCTAATAAAAATGCTATCCCAGCAAAGAGTGAGTGAGTCACAAGCAAAGTGAATGAGTCACTTTTGGGATTGTACATTTCATTGGCACGTTTGTCACAGTCAAGGGGAAAGTTAATGTATTATTTAAAAACATTGTACTGTTATTGATCGTTTCCACCTGGCACAAGGCGTTGAAACAATGTTGTGTGTCTGGTTGGTGAAATTCAAGAAGTGCAAAATAAAAATAATTTAAAGCAATGGTAACATTTCTTTCGAGGAATTGAAAGAACATAAAGCTCATTAATTTCCCAACCTTCTAAAATGTAACGAATCGACTTCTATAGAAAGTAATTGCAAGGTAATCGAGAGATCATGAGTTCAAACTATGCATATCCACTCGATTCTTTTGGGTGGTCTCAAATAGGCAGTACCATAACTTCTACCTACCTTTGGCTAATAAAAGATTTAGTACAAAAGTCTCTAAAAATCGTTTGAATAAAAGAGACAAACTTTTGTCTCGATGCCGCGTTCTCCAACTGGTTTAAGAGATTTTTCTGAATGAAATTTAGGTGGCACCTACCTTTGGCTATAGAAGATATCCCCGTTTGCACTCAATCGGATTAACTGGTTTGGTTTTGTGATCTTTGCATTTTCACCTTTCTTTACAAGCTGGAAAAACAAATCCAGTTTCCACACACGTTTTACGAAATTCGATTCGAATGTAAACGATTTCGTAAAGGTTCGATTTTCAAATTATTTGTGTATGTAATCTGGTAGCAGATGATCATACGCTAACCGGTGATCTTGCCAGTATTGTCGGAAATAGATATCCAATGAATAATGCTGTTGAAAAAGAATGAAATATATTAACTCTTTCAGTACCGCCAGAAAGAGAAATCTTTTGGATGCTGACAATTGACAAAGAATAAATTTGCTTTAAGGGCTTTTAATTTTAAGGTCATTTAAGGCTATAGTGAATTTTTGTAATTTGTTATGCATTAAATGTTAAATTGTAAGTTATATAGGCCATTAAAATATATCGTGTTATACATTTTCTGTTAGGCCAATCGTTTCTACATCTAAAAATATAAAAATCGCAACGAAAAAAATTGATGAAGAACCAATTGAAGGCTTTTGCAAAGAAGAGCATTTCAACTTTGAGGACCTTATTCTCGGTGAAAAATGAACATTTAAAATTTTATTTTGGTTGAGATGACGTGTCTAAAGTAGGAACTAAAAAAAAAATTTGAGGAAAATTCTTTGTCTCAAAATCTTGAAAATAGTGGAGGTTTTTCATCAGTTTTCCACTCATAATTTTCACACAAAACCAGTCATAACTTAAAGGAAAAAGATCTTCCCCTCATTAAGATTAAGCATTTTTTCTAAAATTATTACATGATTAACGTCTTTATCACGTATTTTTAAGGTCTATGCTTCATTGATTTCTTAATTACTCATAATATAATTGATTAAAAAATATTTTTCAAAAGCAGTCTGTTCTTAAAAATGTCAAGAAGGTGAAAACAAAAGGTTTTATCTTCAAATTCAAAAACCGATTTTGCACTATGGTCAGATCAAAAGAACACGTCATCCCAAAATTTACACATTCAAGCAACTTATTTTCAAAATTAACACATTTCCGATTTTTTTCAAAAACCGGGAAACTTTAACGCAAATAGGGGAACATTTTTAAGGGGGGAGCTCATAATAGAAAAGAAGCATGCCATATTCATTGATTTAATAGGTACCATGTCATTGATATACATTCCAGTGGCAATTTTCAACGGTTCTCCACCCTCCGACGGCAAAACATTCAAGTCATAATCACTTAACTCTGGAAAATATCTGTCATGGCTTTCGATTGGAGAACAATAGGAAAATATTTGGGTAAGGTTGCAAACATCGATTGCTCATTTTTGATGACAACTTCTGCTTCGGTCGCTATGGAAATAGTATACTCTCTTTAAAACACGAAATTTGTAACTGGGTAAAACAAAACACAACCACAGACCTATTTACTTCACTGAGTTCCGTAAGAGGATCTGCGGAGGTTCATCAGAAAATTCATATCTGCGTAAGGAGAAAAGACTCAGCCCGAGCAGGGTGAGCTTTTAAGCCCATCACAGCGCTTAAACCCGACGAATTTTGGGAAATTTCGAGAACTTTCATCAAAGGAATATATCCAAACTCTTTCGATCATATATTTCACTACATCCCTTTAGAACAGGGCGTGGTGCTAGTGAAATAATGATCTGTTTTAAGATTAGGGTAAAGCAGACCGCGTACCGTAGACTCTCTCGCTGGTCATTTCTTAGTCCCAGTCCGGTTCAACGTCAAATGCGCATCGATTAGTCCGTGTAGCTTTGCAGCTCAACACAATTTTGTGTGTCAACAGAAAATGACGGATTTTGCAAGCGTCCTCTTGGAACATGTGACTGTTGCACGAAATGTGATTTCACAGATCAAGAATGAATGCGAGTCGTGTAAGAGCAAGGAATGATTACATTAAGGGAACTTATTTTCGCGAGAACTAATTTTGGCAGCGAAAATCGTAATGAAATTTAATTTTGGTGAGAACTTATTTTGGCGAGCTAGCGAAAATTTTAATTTTGACAGGAACTTATTTTGGCGAGTAAAGGATTTTTTAAATTTTGGCGAGAACTAATTTTGGCGAGTGAACGAAATATTTAATTTTGGCGAGAACTAATTTTGACGAA
>JAUJPO010081638.1:0-10555 GCA_032270745.1 Tiaropsis multicirrata
AGTGCTTTCAGGACTTTGAAAAAAGGTTTTTTCGGTGGACTGGCAGTGTTTCCAGTGTTTATGGTAAGTTCAGGACTCTGTTGACATGAAAAAACCAGGCCCTTAGATACAAATTATTGTTCATTTAATGGTTAACTTTGGTTAGTGGTTTTGCAAATATATAAAGTAGAGTCATTTGCGAAGTCATTTGCAAAGCTCTCCTTGAAATCGGTTGAAGCTAATCTTAATGAAGTTAATCTTTTGCCGTCATAATTAGATTAAAAATTTTTTTTTGATTCATAGGTACATTTTCCAGTTAAAGAATACACAACATACAGGCCTTTGGGACAACAATAAGAGATTTACATACTACACCAATCTGGGTCTGAGATTGATCATCTTGAGCACTGACCTTGGTTTCCATTTTCATATGATAGTGGGTGTTATTTTTATTCTTGATATCCATACCCAATAATCTTTTTAATAATGGAAAACATCCGACTTTTTGGTATGTTTCCGTAGAAAAGATTACATAATGGCTATCATGAATTACATTACATTAATCAGCAAAAGGAGGCAAAAAATGTTCAAATTATGGCCATCAAACCTTTAGACCTGTTTCTCACATATCAAACATCTTTATGTTCACTAAATCCTCTTGGGTTGGTTCCCCCATCAAAATCTTAAAATTTAATTCCAAAACCTTTTTATTTCCCCCTCTAAGAATATAGGATTACGTAATTGGTTTCCCAACATTCTAATGCTAAGCTACACCTCCAAATAAGCAAATAAAGTGGTAATATGAAATTTATGATTTCTCTGTATAAATGATTCGCTATTATCTTATTTTTGGGTTCATAATTTCATTTTTTCTACTTTTCTACTTTTTCTTTCAAAGCTATGGTCAAATGTCTTTGTTAGCATGGCAAGTTTGGTTCTCTATTGGAACATCCGGTCAATATTCAGTGAGATTAAGATGCTTCTCAAAAAACACAGACTGTATAAGAAGATTCTGAAAAGTGTAAACACAAGGTACTATACTGTTGTGTATCGACTGATCAAGATTATGGTGAAATTAGAGAAAGGCGTAGTAGTGTAGCGGTTATCGTCCTTGCCTTCCGTGCAGGAGGTCTGAGTTTAATTCCCAATCGGTGCTACGATTCTCTTGGCAAGTGAATGAACCTTCACCCGGGCTAACCCATGCCATGTGAGAAATTGGATACCATCACTCTGACACAAGAGTATGGGGAGATATACCAGACATTGTATGTGAGGTGGTGACGGTATTCATAGGCTCAGCACCTGCGAGGATGCAAGGTTCTCCCGAGCTGTTCGAGTGTCGTCATCAATACACCATGGCTCTGTTGTGTCGCGAGCACAGGGTTAACGGTGTCTGGTTACCACATGACTTTCCTATCCTAGGGTAGTAAACTTTCATAGGTAGTATTTCTTCTAGTAAGCGCAGCTTAAAGTGTTTTTAGAGGGTAGTGCTTTGTTATCCAGAATTGTTCACATTTTTCTGCATCATACCATCAATCGCTAATGATGTTTATAGGAAACCTGATTTTCTAAATTGAAGTAGCGGCATAAAAACGTTGCACTCTTATGAAATATTTTTTTATTTCTTAGGTTACCAATGGCAAGTGAGGAGGAGCTAGTAGAGATAGAGGATCATTGTGCAATTTGCTGGGAAGGTTTAGAAACTGCACGCAAATTACCGTGTGGCCACTTCTTCCATCAGTATGTCTGTCGTATCTTTTTAAATAATTCATGAATGCCTTTGGGTTTTTCCATAAAAAATCCTTACCCCCAGAGGAAGTCATTTTTCAAAAATTATACCCCTGGAGTTTCAACTTTGAAATTTTTCCCACCCTCCTGGATGTCCCCTGGATGTTCTATTTTCTGGCTTACCCTCTGAATTTTCTCCTGATTTGTATAGACCCCCATGGATTTTTTACCATAGTTACCAATGGTTACCCAGTTACAATTGAAAAGATCTTAAAGAAGCAGACTTTGATTGCGGAATTTTATTGCGACTAAAGGCGTAATCTTTATGAATCTATGAAATGAGTCTACTGATATCAAATTCAATCGAATCTTTTGAAAAAAGCTTTGGGATATACCTACCAAGTAAAGACAGAACGTCAGTTTTGACGTCCAAACAACGTCAGTTTTGACGTCCGAACAACGTCTTTTTACGTCACATAGACGTCAAAATGACGTCTCGAGTTTACGAGAGTATGGAGCTGCCAAATTGAGCCCATTGAAGTTTTCCGTAGTAAAGTCTCTTTAACGAGTTTGGAGAAGAAGCTCGAGACAAAACTTAGTCTCAAGCAATTTTTAGAGACTTTTGTACAAAAGAACGACATGGTCTCAATTTGGCAGATGAATTATATGTTACTGGGTAGTATAGGATTCGACTATAAACTGCTGACTGCTAAACTGTTCTTCATTGATTGTTTATCATTCACTTTTCAGAAGAATAATCGTCCTTTTGTTCCCAATGAGTGTCAATACCATACAACATTTTTTATTCACTTTTATAGTAATTGTTTATGCTCGTGGTTGGAGCAAGACATTTCATGTCCAACCTGTCGCCGTCCACTATCTGCAGACATCGGATTATTACAAGGTGTTCACCAGGGTGAATTAGCTGACCAGAATGCTGACAACGAAGTGGACTTCGAGGAGATAGCTGGCGAGAATCAAAACACTGGTGGTATTGGTGATGGCTTGAGGAATTATTTCTTCTATTTGGATGGCCAGCAGATTGCCAATTGGTTCCCCAGTTTCTCGATAGAGGTTTTTCATGGACGAATGAATGAGCAACAGAATGAAGATGAGGTTAATGAAATGGTATAAAACGATTATATATTTTCAATTCTATTAAATTTATAGTTTAAAATTGTTCTTTTCAGCTATTTTAGGACCAGCAACTTTTTAAAAACTTAAGAGTTATAAGTCGTTCCGATCTACACAGTTTCAATGATGTTATTTTAGTTAAAAAAGTTGTATTTGATTTAATTGGAATCTTTCAGAAAATAAAGGGGTGGGGGATATGTTATCCGGGGGTCACATAAATGGGCTGGTGTCCAGGGGTAAAATTAATGCTTTTCCAGGGGGTAAAACTGTTAAAAAATGTTAAATGGCCGGGGGTAAAGTATGAGAAAAAGCTTATATCGTCCACCCCCGTGTACAATTTTTCTGGAACAGCCCTTTCCATCTTTCCTTTTCTATTTTTCTACCAGGCACAAGAGTTATTCGTCATGTTCCCAAACGTTGCACAAGAGGCCATAACAAACGATTTGCAACAAACACAATCGTTGGAAGCAACAGCCGATAACATACTGGAAGGGCTGGTTGGTTCACAAACGATACCCACGGTAGGTGATAAAATTACTCGTTTTGCGTCCTAATATCCCGAAAAATGTTCTGAAAATGGTCTGATCTGTGGGCCGTATTTGTAACACTTGTTTTGTTTCGTTTAAATATTTATTGTGTATACCTTATGTGGATAAATATTTGCGTGGACTTAATTTCATAAATTCGCCTGTTTTTCACCTAAATTCTTTCATTTTCCTAGGGGAATTGGGTAAAAGGCATGAAATAAAATGGCCAAAAATCGGGAAAACAGCGACAATTAATCCACTAAATACTACTATTGAAGTTAATTTTGCCATTTCGTGTTCTTTAGCCCTTTTCGCGAAATCGTGTGAAATCTTTGGATTCGCGAAATTAAATGCACCGCGAAATTTTTTAAACTACTATTTTAGCAAAGAAAATGTCAAAACAATAATTTGGTAAAATATATCCATTTTCAGGGTCATTTGCGAAACTAAATCCAAAATATTGACCTGTTCAAGAGCTAAAATCAAAATGTATTTGAACTTTATACCTCTCCTGCCGTATATTTTCAGGAAAGTTAGGTATATACCATGGAGGTTAAGAAGAGCTGTTCCGCTAAAATATTTTCTTCTATAAAAAATGTTTTCTTCTAAAAACACTGCATTACATTTTCATCAAATGTTTCAGAGTGTTCGAGAAGAAACACCACCAGTAACAGTTCCGCCTGCTGAAGAAAGACAAATCAACCAAAATGTTGTCATGTCACCAGGTAACCCTTTATTTTAATTGTGTTTTGATGTGTTGCTGTGCTAATGGTGTTATTAGCCCCTGTTAAAGTGCATCTCATAAGTGACTGATTTTATTCTAATGGTAATGGTAATTTTTATATTGTGTTTTGATGTGTTGCTCTGCTAATGGTGTTATTAGCCCCTGTTAAAGTGCATCTCATATGTGACTGATTTTATTTCTAATGGGGTAAATGGCGGCAGGGTGGCTTGACCTCTCACTTTTTTGCAAAGTAATGTTTGTTTAATAAGTTAACTATAAGATTTATCTCTTAAATTCTATCAAAATGTAGGCTAAAATGGCAGTTTTTTACCCTTAAAATGTCAAAGTTTTCTTCTTGCCCAACCATCGTGACCAACATTATTTTAAATTTCATTTTGGACCCACACTTTTAATCCCTAGCCGGGGCCTATGGGTAATTATCTTCAATTGTATCCAAAAATTTCCCTTTTACTTAACTACAACTCTGTATTTTTGGAGTAAAGGCTTAATTCTTTTTCAATTTCTTGTTTTCAGTCTTAGAGCCAGGCACAATATCAGATACTGAACAAGTACAAGAGGATTCTTCCGGTGCCGAAGAGATGGCCTCCGTGCGCCGCATTGATGGTCTTTATGACGGTGCCAGGCGAAGGAACCTCGTGAATCCGAGAGAGGTTTTACGAAGGTAAACTTTTTATCCGATTACTGAATGTATTACTTTGTCAGGTTGGCACAGTGCGATCAATTCATTGCGCTGCCATGCTCATGCCAACTCAGCTCTCCATCCAAATTCGCTCGGGAAATGAGTAATTAGTAGGTTAGTAACTCATTGGTCTTCGGCAACTAGATTGTACTGGTTGGTTTCCAGGTTGCACTGGTTGGTTTTCTCACCAGTGAAGTAAGACTTGCTTTAAAATACCCTAGTCTGGTTTTCCAATGTAGCGTCTAAATTGATTGATTACTTTGAACATTAAAAGGAGACAAGTGAAACGAGTGTGTGTCTTCGTTAGACTCTCTTTAGTCTCTTAATTCACTTGAATAAAAGAGACAGATTTTTGTCTCGATGCTTCGTTCTCCAAACTCGTTTAAGAGACTTTACCACGGAAAACTTCACATATTATAGGAGACAAGTGAAACGACCAAATCGTACCTCTTCAACGTCATCCGAGCCATCATCAGACAACAACAGTTCTGTTGCCATCACAACAATTCCTTCGTCACGTGGCGCAAGCCAAGAGAGATACGAACGGAGAAACATTTTATTGGAAGCCATCGAAAGACGAAGTAATCCTTCTTTGACGTAATTATTTTAAACTCTTCTTTTTGGTTAGTATGGTAGAGTTATCGTTGGAAGCTAGCATCTTGTACTTATTGGGGAATAATAGCGTCGATCGAGCTTTATTAGTATGAAGTGAAACACTGATAGTGTCTGATTTTTAATGGCTTGCCTGGTATTATATGAGTGGCACCGTAATTGATTGAGGTTATCAAAAGAAACCTTGCTGCAAATGAAGATGGAACGTTTCTCATTCAGTCCCCCAGCAGGCACACAACGTTATTCAAATAACCTTCTGACGTTGAAACAACGTTCCGTGCCTCCTGGGGTGGTATTGTGTCTGCTGGGTCTTCTAAATGACTTTTTTGGTTACCTTCGGATAATGAAATATAAAGGCGTTCGAAATGGATAACCCTTGAACGTTATTTTGGTTCTTTTGGACTTCATTGGCGTACTGGTAAGTATACAAAGCCAATAAATAGCCTCTTAAGAGGTTTCGAAATGGATAACCCTTTAACGTTATTTTGGTCGTACATGAACACCCTTTTTTGGTGTCTTATGTTAAACTTTATGACGCACTGGTAGTTATACCAAGCCAATACATATTGGATTCGTAACACAGGTGTTACAATGCTATAACTTTATCGAGCTTTATGTATCAAAGCACTATTGGAAAAACATTTTCTCAAATATTATACCAATTTCGTATTACACTTTCGGTCGCGTAACACAGGCGTTACATCGCTATAACTTTATCGATACGATCAACAAAGTATTATTAATACTATTTAATTGGAAAACACATTTTTTTAAACATTATTTTACTTCGTATTATCTTCGTATTATACTTCTTCGTATTACACTTTCGGTTTTAACGATTTTGCTGTTTGGTGGCTCATAAACAGACATCCCAACAGAAACAACGTTATTTAGGCGTTTAAATAATGTTAGAATAACGTTGTGTGTCTGCTGGGGTCATTGGAATATCACGAGAAGCTCTGTTTCTAATTGGTTGATTTTTAGTTACCTTTTTATTGCCGTTCTTTAGAAAGAAATATTCATGGAGTCGGTCATGATAACGTTATGAAAATGAAAATATGTTTATGGAAGGACAAACTTTTGAGCGATAAAAATGGTCAAGCTAGGATAATTACCAAAATTATTGTCCTCAAAAACACTTAGTATGAACTTAGTACAATGGATTTCATATACCTTATCGGACAAAAAAATGTCTAATAATTTTAATTTAGCGAAGAACGAATCAGAACTGAATTGCAGACCCTACTAAAACCGTTGGACGTATATGATATAAGAGCACGTTTTGTTAGAAGATAAGCCTAACACTACCTTAAGTGTACTTTTTTTGATGGGTACTTATTTTGGCGGTTCGCCAAAATCAGAAATTTTATTAAATTTGGCGGGTATTTAATTTGGCGGTTGGTAGATTTTATTAAATTTGGCGGTTCTGAAGAATTTAACCTTAAAATGGCGTAAAAACAGCGAAAGAATAGCGGATGGTCATTTTATTTAATTTTGGCGGATTTGATCGAAAATTAGTAGATCCGCCAAAATAAGTACACTTAGGGTATGTTGTGTTAATTCGCCAATTTTGGCATATATTGACCTAAATCTAGGCGATTGACCTAAAAATTTAAATTTGGCGAGAAGAAATTTTGGCGAATTTAGGCAAAATCTTTTCCCAATTCGCCAAATTCGCCACAATTTCTTCTCTTAAGGTATGTATTCATGGTATCCATTACGTAATCTTTTTAACGGAATCGTCCGGATGTTTCCGTAATGGATATTATGAATTTAAAAGAAAATATATGCATTAAGATTAAAAAGAAATCGGAAATCGTTAAGGATTTGTCGCGTTGTAAATGTTCATTTATAAATTATATTTATGATATGCAGTTTATAATCCCATATCATCTGAACCAGAAAGAATTAAAGATGAATTAGGTGTTGGTTTATAGGTCGTTGGTTTTACGGGACAGCCACTTTTAGGTAGGGCTCGGCTGCGTGGTCCTGACTTAACTGAGAACAAACTGTCTAGAGGTACAGATTCAAATCGCACCCCTATTTAGCTGTGACTGAATTAAAGTTTCTTGTAATTTTCGTTCACTCACTCATTGGCCAAATATGGCAAAAAAACGATCTAAACAATCTCAAGAAAGATAATTTTCGGCAAATTTTGGCATTTATTTATTTTTCAATGTCAAAATCTCTCCCAATAGAACAAATTTTGGAAATCTTAAGAATTTAAGTTGAAAATAGGGTTACCTAGAAGGGCTTTGCAATATATATATATATATCATTTTAGCACCTATTTTTCTTTGTTTCGAGGAAGAGATAATTCTATTATGATGATGTAAATTGTAAGAAACGAGGGAAATGAAGTAGATATTTTTAAGATATATATCCGACATCGCGGAACTGAAAGGGTTAGGAAACCAGACTCAGACTAAAAAGAATAATATAAAATGTGTCATTTATTTCTAAATTGTATAGTGTAAATGGATGTTTAAAACTTTTTCAAATTCGATTGAAAATCTAAATAATTTCGAGTTATTAACTCGAAAAATGATATCATAAAGTTTAAGTCGACGAAATTTTAACTCGGGTATTCAGGACCTCTTTATAACTCTTAGAACCATAATTATACCCCTATATTAACCTTTACCGAGCGGACTACGTATATGTACAACAAGTTTCTGGTGAGAGCGACTACGTTTAAATACGTTATTTACTATTTACCATAGTTTGAAGCCACCCACTTTCGATTTCAGCTTTGTTTACATGCTGTAAAATCAGTCAAAAACTGGTATCAAAAGCAGCAAGAAAGTTGCTAATATGAGTTTTAAGATATATTGTTTGTATATAGTCTAGTCAGTGTTTCTGGTAAGTTTTTTTGTTTTGAAAATAAAGTTTTGGGGTACCACTAAGCGCAGGACTGGAGTGGGGCATTATCGGTTACCGATACAAACTGATACTTAAACCGAGGGTTAAATTTTAGTTTTAAAGTGATATAAAGTGAATTATTTTTGTGTTTTTTCTTGTGTTTAAGCTGTTGGTGTGAGTGAGAAAGAATTGCAACTCTATTTGTGTCTAAAAACGATCACAATGAGCTTCTGTGAAAACCTAAAGCCGTAACTCAGAAAGATGTGTTTTATAAAAGTCAATTCTGAAAGAAACTGTAGACCAAGGATATCCAGGGGGTAGAGGGTTCAAGATTTTCAATAACCAAGGATATCCAGGGGGTTCGAAATTTTCGGCACGTATATCCAGGGTGGTTATCCATCCTCAACAGTGGGAATATGGATCCTTTATGGAAAAGCCCATTGTTTATGGCTACCCATTTTAGGCAAAAATTCAAAAAAAAATCAAATAACAACGGGCGGCTTCAAAAATTAAAAAAATAATATACAGTAAAGCAACTCCAAAAATTTACACGAAATTCTAATCAGTCTAAAAATTCATTAAATTCATAAAATTTCTAAAAAAACCAATTAACAAAAAAAATGTATATTTTTAAACCTAAACACTCGTCTGTCCAGAACCAAATTCGTATCTACTTATGTCCGACTTCAGTCAGCAACTAGAAAGATTCTAAAATATATAACATTTATTTTCAATTTCCATCAAAGAATGTTCTAATAGTCTTGGTAATTTCATTTCGACACACAGGGCACATTAAAAGACCGAGTGCACACGATTCACACAACACCAGGTGGCCACATGGTACCAAAGTGATGGTGACTGGGTTATCTTGGCAAATCTTACAAAGGTTTCTGTTACTGCTATGTTTCTCTTTTTGCTCCTCTTCGTAAGCAATGCGGGCTCGTTCTTGGTTCGCTTTATGAATCTGGAGGATTTCTTCAGTGTTTAGTGGAAGACGCATTTCATGTCCTCCTGGTGTTGGGTCAATTACTTTCTGTTGACTTTGGTGATTCTTGACAGAAGGAGGTACCATATTAAGCTGGCGACGATGGCTTTCTTGGCATGAAAACCCTGGTGAATGTTGTCTGGGAGACGTTTGATATGACATTTGGTATTGCTGTGTATTGCAAGTAGGAGATTGTGGTGGATTCGTTTGACGCTGGTGATGATGATTAGGGTTCATAAATCCTTGTGATGCTCCTTCGTTCAATGGTAAATGCTTGACTCTTGGTGCGTTGATGGCAAAGTGTGGATGTTGGTATCGATTGTGGTGGTTACTATGGCGTAGATGTGGATGATTTGGGTTTTGATGTGTAGGTCCTCGTTGGTGTAGTCGATTATACATATTCGGTGCTGTTGGATGATGTTGGGTGTGAGCAGCTGTGTTATTGTTCATCAGGAAAGGACAGTTTGCTCTTCGGTTGAAGTGAATCTGATTTGGGTCATCGCCTGGTTTCCAGTCACCAACGATTAATGAACACATGCAACATTGTACAATGTCATTTTTGTTGGTATAGAAGAATCCAGCCTTGGCGAGCGTGATTGCTGAAATGAGAGTTTCCTTAGGCCAAGTGAAGAATGTCTTTAATCGTTGCGATTCCTGAAAATATTTGGATAAACCGTTTGATGAGTAGGGTGGCTCGTTCTGGGGCGGGGACGGGGATGGAGACATTGTAGGCGTGATTTTGTAGGTCGGTGAGTGATGGTTTAAATTAGTTGCTGGCTGATGGCTGTACATTGAATTTTGATATTGAGGTAGATGCGTTTTTGGTTGGTAAAAATTAGACGATTGTTTTATTACAAGTTCGTGACGAACTGGTGGTACCGATATTAAAAAACTTGGTCCATCATCAAAACTATCATATCTATTTGGTATAATGTCTTCAACAAGTTGTCTTTTATACTCAAAATCGTGGTGGTATCCGTTTCCGTTTGATTTGCTAATTTCGTATTGTGTCCTACTTGGTGCATATGATGTAGTTTTAGGAGGTTTGATTGGTTTTTGTTGAGCTATTGGAACACCGACGTGTACGCTCTCCTGACCAACTGGGATATTCCCGCAAAATGATCCGATGACGAAACGACATTTTGAATACAAAGCTCTGGAAAATAAATTAGATGAAAGATTTGCCTTTTATTATTTTCTAAGAATCCCATACGGTTGAAATATCCGTATATATATACTGAAGATATGTAATATCAGTCATTTTAAGGAAAGGAAAAGCTTTGATATATAAGAAACTTAAAAAG